>OZ035824.1:9655257-9844405 GCA_964034765.1 Knipowitschia caucasica | reverse complement strand
AACTCTGCATAAATCTAACAGACCTTTCAGCATCAAAGCCAGTATTGTCCCGGAAACAGTGAAACGTGAGGAGCAGGTGCGATTTGGAAGTCGGCAGCATATCTGAGGGTTAAAGGGAGCCCGAAGACACGTATTAGAAAGCCCACTCATCAGATATCAACACGCAAGACGGTCCGCCGCTGCATCATTCCGTCCTACTTGTCACCAGAGCACTTTATATAGTGTTTTTCAATGGCTTTTGGCAGCCCAGTTCCCTGCAGTAATCTCATTCATGCAGCGGCTGACCTGGTTTCTGTCTCCCTGGTCCACTTCTAAGTATACTCTCTGTCTTGTTCCACCATGAGGACCCTGCACCGGCTTAAGTTGATGAGCTCTCCCAGTCTGAGCGAGCTGGGCAAGTGTGAGAAGGGGTCGCCTGAGGAGAGAGGGGAGAAGCAGAAGAAGGCCGGGGCCAATGCAACGTGGAACAGGTAAGGGTCCCCCCCCATTGGTCAACTTTGAATCTTTAAATATCAGTCTTAGAGCAACACGGTGAGGCCTGATGTGGCTCTACCTGAAGTGAATGATTTAAAACCCGTGAAATAGTTTGTAATCAGTGTTATTTTGGCCGACCAAAGTGCATTCGTCATTATTTAGTGGATGCCATCATTTAAAAAAAGGCTAAAACCATGACTGGAAATGATACATTATATATATTTGACTGAAAGGGCAGGTTAATTATTCAAATAATAAAAACAAGTACATTATCTAACACATTAACAAACTTGACGTCCAAGAGTCTGTCTCTGATTTTATATATTAAACATGAAAAAACTACAATTTTATAGACTAAATTAACTGGCATCTTTTCTTTTACTAAACCTAATTCCCTGTTACTAATCTTGAATAGAACTAAAAATGAAAGGACAAAGGACAACAAGCAGATAAATAATACATTTTTCAAGTTTCAAGCACGGCATATTTGACAGTTTTGTGAACAGACAAAACTGTGCAGTGTTTAACCTACACCGAAAATGACAAGAATTCCAGTTATAATTTTAGATTATTATGGAAAGAAAAAGCCAAAACATTTACAAACATGATTACAAACTTTAACATTTCCACTTGTCTGTAGCAGTGAGTTCTCTTTGCTTCTCGCTCTCTCTGTATATTTCATGTCAAACTAAACTAATGTGTGTTATTGAATGGTGTTTTGTGTGTAGCATTCACAACGCCGTCATCGCCGTGTTCCAGAAGAAGGGTCTGGCTGATAACGAACTCTACGCCCTGAACGAAGGCGTGCGGTGAGCCTCATGCAGCCCACTGTCTATTCTAGTCTAATTACACATGTTTAGTTTACCCTCTCCTCGGGAAAGTGTGTGTGTGCGCTTATGTGTGTGTACATGCGTGTGTGTATATGGATGTGCCTGCATGCATGTCTGTGTGTTTGCTTGTGTGTATGTACGTGCTTGTGTGTGTGTATGTACATACTTGGGTGTGTGTATGTACATGCTTGTGTGTTTGTATGTATGTGCTTGTGTGTGTTTGTGTGCGTGTGCATGTCTGTGTGTTTGCTTGTGTGTGTGTACTTGCTCGTCTGTGCATGTTTGTAGGTACGTGTTAGTGTGTGTATGTAAGTGCTCGTGTGTGTGTGTGTGTGTGTGCTCGTGTGTGTTTGTGTGCGTGTGTGTGTGTATGTCTGTTGTGTATGTTTAAGTGCTTGTGTGATTGTGTATGTGCATGTCTGTGTGTGTGTGTGTGTGTGTGTGTGTATGTATTTCTGGGCCGCCATGTGCTTGGTAAGGCTGATATCACATTATCTCTCTATAACAGTCTTCTTTTGGCCACACATTCACAGAAAGAAACTTTTTTTAATGGAAAAACTCACAGACGTTGATAGTTCTTTCTCACTGCTCTAGTTTGTGTTGCTGCTACACAACAATCAGAGGCACTCATTCCGCACATTAGTCTTGAGTCGCGGTTGTCAACTATAAATCTGAATAATTCTGTTGTTGTGTTTATCACAGGCATCTGCTGAAGACTGAGCTGGGATCGTTCTTCACAGAATACTTGCAGGTAACACAACGACGGACGGACAAACAGACACACACATAAGCACAAGAGAGAGAGGTTGATGCTGAGGCTCGGGGGATAAAAGCTGGGAGCAATAAAAACCAATATTACTCAAACTTCAGACAAGCTACCCTCTCTGTGATGCCCCTAATGTTCTGTAATGTGATCATGGATGTGTTTCTCTGGCTTTTTCTCTCACCAGCAACTGTAGTTGGTCTTAAAAAAAAAAGAATCAACCTGTAGAATATTGGGATCTAAACAACAAATCAAATAAACAAAGAAAAAATGGCCAACTAATCTATTATCAAAGTAATTATTTAATACAGCCCTACTTTAATTCAACTATATTGAGTCCTTTGGCTTATAACCGTGTTGTTGTTATGAATTAAACATCTGTATACAGTTAATTGTTGTTGTAGACTAACTGTGGGTTTGAAACGGTTCTAAAGAAGTGAAACTACAGTTTTGCCCCAGGCTCTGTACACAAGACAACGCCTCAAGCACAACTTTATCCAGGAGGTTACAGGCCACACACACACACACACGCACAAACACACACACACACAAACACACACACCAGCCAATGAGGTGCAGGACAACATACACTGCAGAAAATGATCAAATATCGGGTAATATGCTCTTGAATTGAGTACATTGACTACAGTTTAAAAACAAGATACAACATTTGCATTTCATCAAGAACTTTTTGGTGTGCCATACATACTTTTTTCTACAGTACTACATACATACTTTTTTCTAATTTCAAGCGCACTTTATTTCTCTTTTTTTTTTCTTGAATGTCCTTGCCTCCTTTATAACAAGACACTTTTATTGTCTTTGTGGCAAATCTAGATTTCAGGGCGAGTTCACACTTGTTAGTCTGGTTCACATGGACTCGGTCTGGTAAAGCTTCACTGATTCATAAGATTGAGAGGTAAACTTGACTTAAGAGTGGACACATGTTCTTGTTTGGTGGTTTTGTATCCACAAATAAAGTGAAAGAGACAAACAAGTGTGGACGTCCCCCGAGACAGATACAAAGTACTATTAAGATCTATTCAGCCTGTATACATTTTTATTGTGGTTGACACAGCTCCGTCAGCAGTTGATTAATCGTTACATGACAACATGAAAACCTGCAACTCATATTTGTTTATTTTAACATTTCGCTGGCGCTGTTTAAATACAGGTGTCCAACAAGTACTGGATTTTTCTTTTCTTTTTTTACTGGATTTTTGTTACTTTTTGTGTCCATCTTACACTGTAACTATTTTCATGTGGGAAAAACACAACAGTCCATACAGTCCATTGGTTTAGCTCATAGATTAGAAAAGGGAATTTAACAAACATTTTCTTTTCCAGAATCAGCTGCTAACAAAAGGCATGGTCATCCTTCGAGACAAAATCCGATTCTACGAAGGTACCAAACCGCATTCGTCACACAGTGTGTTCAAATAATACAAGTTTACCATGAAGGGCGGCACGGTGGCTGAGTGGATAGCACTCTCGCCTCTCAGCAAGAAGGTCCTGGGTTCAAATCCCGGTTGGACCAGGGCCTTTCTGAGTGGAGTTTGCATGTTCTCCCCGTGTCTGCGTAGGTTTCCTCCGGGTGCTCCGGTTTCCCCTACCACTAAAAATATGTACAATAGGTATGGCATGTGCCTCCTGTACTGGCACCCCCACTCCCAAAAAAATAACAATTGTAAACCGCTTTGAGACTCCGATGTGCAGTGAAAAGGCGGTATATAAATAAAAGCTTACTTACTTACTTACTTACTTACTTACTTACAACATTGGTGTGTTTAGGTCAGAAGCTGCTGGACTCTCTGGCCGAGACGTGGGATTTTTTCTTCTGTGATGTTCTGTCCATGCTTCAGGCCATCTTTCACCCAGTGCAGGTGCAATAGTGTGCAGACAGAGTGACAATGCTTTAGCCTGCTCCTCCTCCTAACAACATGTGTGTATCTGGTCAGGGGAAGGAGCCATCGGTCCGACAGTTGGCTCTGCTGCACTTCAGAAACACCATCGTCCTGAGTGTGAAGCTGGAGGAGGCTCTCTCCAGGCCCCGCGCCCGGGTTCCCCCCTCTGTCACCCAGATGCTGCTCATTCTACAGGTCAGCCAGTGTGATCCGGCAAGTTTGTCAGCCCTAAATCATAGTCACTCTGTTAAACATTAAATTACATATTGAAGACAGAGGGGAACACTGGTATGAGAATTATACTGCCCTTTGGACATATTTACATGGATTACTCCTGTTTTAGTCCTGCTGTGAGGCTCAGAATTATGAATGAGTAGTTTGCGTTGATGTGATATCACAATGTTCCTGAACCTATAGTTTAACAATGTAGTGGAAGGCAGCTGAAATACCTTTCCTGTCGGTAACTATGGAAACTGTCAAAGTCATACTTCTAGTCTCCACTAATTCCTGGGCCAATCCACATGAAACAAACTGTTACAAAATTCCACATCTTCGTTGTCAGTACTACTTTGGTCTACAGAGGTCCTTTGTTTATCGCAGAGATTACTTATAAATATCTCGCAATAAGAAAAATCCCCAAAGTCGCAGCTCTATTTTTAAAGGCTGTAAAACCCCTCCCCACACACATTCTACACTTTTGTGACTGCTGAAGTGCGAGATATAAAACCTGTTTGTTGTGGGTCTGTGTGCTGCTGCAGCTGTCAAAAGCCGTGCATACACTGTAAAAAACAGCTGCAGAGGACACCGCGCTCAGGAACAGTAATCAAAAACCTACGAATAACGTTGACCAGGAGAAAGGACTTTCAGACACAAGAATAAGAAAACATTTCTTTCAAAAATTGCTTCTTTCCAATCGAGTTGTACTGACTCCTGCCCTCCAACTGAAATAGAATTCAGCAAAACCTATTTCACAAAATAAGTGGCTAAGTTAAATAGAGATTATTTTCCCAGGCTGCTAAAGACCTTGCAAATAGAACAAGTTGCTTTTTGTCTTTTTTTCAAGCCTCATTTTGATTGAAAATGTTGTTTTTTGATCTCAGATAAAACAAGACATTTTGTACTTTTTCCTTTGGAAAACTTTACCCAATTATTTACTATATCACTTACTTTAAGAATTACTTCAAGGTATTTCAAGACTCGAGACTTGAACGCAGGACAATAGAGCAAACATGGAATAAATCTATTTGATCCAGCCGCATGTGTGCTTTTGTTCAGGGACATTATTATTACTTAAAAGTAAATCAAACATGCTCTCTTTAAACATTAATTTAACAAGATAAAGGCCTTGTTAAGTATGATGGCTGAACTTATGTGTTTCAGACAAGCAATTACCTTTGTTTGCACTGAGGTTTCATACAGGGCTCAGAAGTACACACAGAAGGACTATAGATAAAAATACTATAGAGCCGAGAGTGCTGTATTACATTAGCACAATAGTGACATCCACAAAGTAAACTGTTAAAGCCTGCTCCCTGAATGTTTGTTTTGAGTATACCGTACCTGCTGGACAATAAGCCGCTCCTTTTTTTAAAAGCACAACTCTCCATCAAATCCACTTTTTTTGCTGATAAACGGTATAAATCAGGGAACACAGGATATGTGTTGTGTACATATCCTGGTCATAATTTTGTCCCTTTGGTGCAAATTAGTTGAAAGATCAACTTTCTGCTTGAAACCGTCAGTGAGGCGCCATCTGCAGGCGATCTGTAAAACTACACTTGAATTTTGAATTGGCGCAGCAGTGATACTTGACGTCTGCAGTGATGCCTGACGTCTGCAGTGATACTTGACGTCTGCAGTGATACTTGATACCTGACGTCTGCAGTGATACCTGACGTCTGCAGTGATACCTGACGTCTGCAGTGATACCTGACGTCTGCAGTGATTCCTGACGTCTCCAGTGATACTTGACGTCTGCAGTGATACCTGACGTCTGCAGTGATACCTGACGTCTCCAGTGATACTTGACGTCTGCAGTGATACCTGACGTCTGCAGTGATACCTGACGTCTGCAGTGATACCTGACATCTGCAGTGATACTTGACGTCTGCAGTGATACCTGACATGTGCAGTGATACCTGAAGTCTGCAGTGATACTTGACGTCTCCAGTGATACTTGACGTCTGCAGTGATACCTGACGTCTGCAGTGATACCTGACGTCTCCAGTGATACTTGACGTCTGCAGTGATACCTGACGTCTGCAGTGATACCTGACGTCTGCAGTGATACCTGACATCTGCAGTGATACTTGACGTCTGCAGTGATACCTGACATGTGCAGTGATACCTGAAGTCTGCAGTGATACTTGACGTCTGCAGTGATACCTGACGTCTGCAGTGATACTTGACGTCTGCAGTGATACCTGACATGTGCAGTGATACCTGAAGTCTGCAGTGATACTTGACGTCTGCAGTGATACCTGACGTCTGCAGTGATACTTGACGTCTGCAGTGATACCTGACATGTGCAGTGATACCTGAAGTCTGCAGTGATACTTGACGTCTGCAGTGATACCTGACGTCTGCAGTGATACTTGACGTCTGCAGTGATACCTGACATGTGCAGTGATACCTGAAGTCTGCAGTGATACTTGACGTCTGCAGTGATACCTGAAGTCTGCAGTGATACCTGACGTCTGCAGTGATACTTGACGTCTGCAGTGATACCTGAAGTCTGCAGTGATACCTGACGTCTCCAGTGATACTTGACGTCTGCAGTGATACCTGACGTCTGCAGTGATACCTGACGTCTCCAGTGATACTTGACGTCTGCAGTGATACCTGACGTCTGCAGTGATACCTGACGTCTGCAGTGATACCTGACATCTGCAGTGATACCTGAAGTCTGCAGTGATACCTGACGTCTGCAGTGATACCTGACGTCTGCAGTGATACTTGACGTCTGCAGTGATACCTGACATGTGCAGTGATACCTGAAGTCTGCAGTGATACTTGACGTCTGCAGTGATACCTGACGTCTGCAGTGATACCTGACGTCTGCAGTGATACCTGACGTCTGCAGTGATACCTGACGTCTGCAGTGATACCTGACGTCTGCAGTGATACCTGACGTCTGCAGTGATACCTGACATCTGCAGTGATACCTGACGTCTGCAGTGATACCTGACGTCTGCAGTGATACCTGACGTCTGCAGTGATACCTGACATCTGCAGTGATGCCTGACGTCTGCAGTGATACTTGACGTATCGTACGTCAAGCCCAGTCTCGTTCACGCCCCCTAGCAAAGGAAGGAAGAAATAGCAGAGAGTATTTTCATCGATTGTCAAGTTTGCGATTAGTTATAACATTTAGGTAGGTTTTTATTTGCATAGCTGTTTGTACTATTGATAATTGGGTTGTGTTAATAGCGTTTTTGTTGAAGATTTTAGTTTTTGTCACTATTGCTTTTATTGTCAAGTGTCAATCACAGCCTAGACCCGCCCAACATTCACCCCCCCCCCCCCCAAGTAATATGAACCCTGGAGCCTATGTAGCAATGCTAATGTTTGTATTTTTGTTATTTTTGAGCGCCTCCTGGAGTACAGGAGGGTCTCTACAGCTATATCAGCCGCAGATTTCCAGAGCTGATGCACACATTCCTGCTTTGGGGTGTTTATGTGAACAGCAGGGAGACACAAAGAAGTGTTAAGGAAATACACAGGATTTGTTTATATACAATTACAGATATTGTCAGAACAGAGTTTATGGACTTTTTTATTTTAACTTTTTTAACTTTTTCTATAAATAAGATTAGATGAGATATTCCTTTATTCGTCCCACAGTGGGGAAATTTCAGTGTTGTCGTTGCGCACTTTACAGCAGGGAAAAGGAGGATATAACTCAGATTGCAAGAATAAAATGAAATAAAATTCTGGAGCTATAATTGCACTTATTTCAGAGGTATTTACAGACTGTATATTGTACTCTAGCAGCAGAGAATACGACCAGAATAAACAATAGTAACAATATCAGCAGGTGATTGACAGAATATCAGATGAATGGATCTGTAGTAATGCGGTAATAGTAATGCATACATTCCTGTTTCTTACAATGGCAATAAAAAGAATGGATTAGATTTCCCAGAGTGCTTTGATCATCACAAGTCAACAGTGCATTAAAACGCCTCATCGTTTAATCATGTTGTGTTCAGTTAACACAGTCTGTCGGCTTTGTTTTGCTCCATCAGCGGTTGGTGAAGTGTTGCATCACAATATGAAAACATTTGGATTATTTGGATTATATTCAAGTGCGGCCAATGTGTGGGCACTGTGTACTTTCTTTTCAAATGTGTCTGGTGAAGTTTATAAACATACATTTGAATCAAAGCAAAGGAAGGTTTCTCACCCATCATCTGTACTTCTTAGCAAGTTTTCCCGACGTTTCGTCCTCAACCTAGCGGACTTCTTCAGGGAATGAATTCTCGGACCGCGCGTTGGAGATTTATAACCTATTTATAACCCTTTTATAAATTTCACTCGCGAGGATGCTAAGGAGAGTGAACTCGCCTTTCTAGATTGTAAGGTCATCATACTGGAGAACGGACAATTAGAGACTGAGGTCTTCAGAAAGTCCACTCACACTGACCAGTACCTGGCCTTTGACTCAAATCATCCGCTACAACACAAACTCGGGGTCATTAGAACGCTCCAACACCGAGCCCACCAGGTCCCCACAAGCTCGGAGGGAAAGAACAGAGAAACCAAACATGTTCAGAGAGCACTTTCCAGATGTGGCTACCCCAAGTGGTCTTTTACTAAAGCCCAAAGGACGAGAAAGGCCAGAGACACAGTCCAACAGACAGAAGAAAGTAGGAGGAGAGGCGTGTCCTTACCGTATGTGGTGGGAGTTTCAGAGAAACTACAAAGAATCTTTAGGCAACACAAAATCCCTGTGTATTTCAAACCTTTCAACACGTTAAGACAGAAATTAGTGCATCCCAAAGACAAAACACCCAGACACAAACAGAGCAATGTGGTGTATTCAATTAAATGTAGTGAAGAGGAGTGCACTGACCACTATATTGGAGAAACCAAACAAACTCTACAGAAACGACTTTACCAACATCGTAGAGAAAACTCTAGTGGGCCACAGTCGGCTGTTCATCTCCACCTCAAGGCCTCCAACCACACGGTGGATGACACAGAGGTTAAAATTCTGGCTCGGGAGAAGAATTGGTTTGAGAGAGGAGTGAAAGAAGCCATTTTTGTGAGGAAACAAAAACCTTCTCTTAACCGAGGAGGAGGGTTAAGATTTGTTTTGCCTCGCATCTATGACGACATCCTAAAAACAACGCCCTAACTTGGGACAAGGTCAGTGACATGCTAATGAGTTAGGAGGGGTGAGACCTGCACTCCACTTGAGCATCCCAGCAGACAATAGGTCTGTGACATGCTAAGGAGTTAGGGTCCTTAGCCTCAGCAGGGTCGTTAGATCTGCTCCCTTCTACATCAAGCAGACCTGAGATTGTTTACGAGTTAGTATCAGGATTAGGGTGTGGCTAACCACACCCATAGGTTATAAATCTCCAACGCGCGGTCCGAGAATTCATTCCCTGAAGAAGTCCGCTAGGTTGAGGACGAAACGTCGGGAAAACTTGCTAAGAAGTACAGATGATGGGTGAGAAACCTTCCTTTGCTTTGACTAATCCCTGTACGACTGAGAGCTTACACAAACATACATTTGAATGAAATAATGGATTTTATTTGTGTCCTGCTCACATGGGCTTTTATGACACTAATACAAAAAAATGGGAAGATCGTCCAAGCAACAACAATCATTTCCGCTCTGGATGGTGTATGTGTGACGAATATTTAATGCTAACCATAGTTGAGTTTAGCAAACATTTTCTTTGGTTTTAATAATATCAACATTTAATTTCTTAGAGGGTGTTCATACATTTCCTTTCGCATTGATCGGGTCTTGAGAGTTTGCGCGTACGTTCTTTGTCCAGGGGGTACATGACTCTCGTGGGATCAGCGAGGAGTACCTGAGGCTGGAGTCCCTGGTTCAGATGGTGGTGTCGCCCTTCCTTGGCACGCATGGACTGCACTCCGGAGATGGTGTGGAGGCCAACTGCTGCGTTTTAGGTAAGAGCAATACTATCGTTTTTCACAGGGAGAACAAAGCAGCTCTTAAGTACTCAAATAGTCAAATAATCACGGATAACTTTAGCCATCATTTAATCTATTCTAGAAAGCGGGTTCAGTGGGTTCATTTTGTGAAAGCTGGGTGATTCTTTGGTAATTCTAATGTACTTGTAGCAAACAAACATCCAACAGAAAGAGTCCTGTTCAGACCACAACATGCTGTATTTGTCTTTTTAGAAAACTTGTATACTTTTAAGAAAGAGCCCAATTAGTCACTATTTGATGCTGAGGGATGTGATAGGGGCCAGAAATACGTGCGTGTGAAAAGTAGTGATAGAACTAAACTGTTTTAAGAGATGGAATGTACCGTAAATGCCAGACGTTAAGCCTCTTCTTTTTCAAATTATTAAAACTCTGTGGCTTACATAGCGATGCAGCCAATGTATATCAGTGGTGAGCAAACCCCGGCTCATGGGCCAAATGCGGCCTTTCCACGAGTCTATCAGGCCGCTGAGCCCTCCTCTGTTTATATACATATAGCATAACGCTCTGAAGCTGAGCACACAAAAAATGCATTTATGAATGATAAATTAAGCCTGAGGCCCCGACTCCACCAGGCGCGTAAAACGGACGACGGATCCGTCCAAACGTGTCCGTTTCTTCTCCGTCTCCGTTATCTCCATGAGGGTGAATGGAAGCGGCTTCACTGCCTCCAACATGCGCATTCCGTCAACGGAGGGTGCAACGGACGAAATAAAAACAATCCTATTTGTTCCGTCCGTCGACGCGTGTCGGGTCCGTTTTCCATTGAAAATACAATGGAATAATATATTTACCACATTATTAAATATGTATTGATATATGCCGTAGTCCTGGTTATAAGTATTTGTTAATGACAATGATCATTAACAAATGTGTGTAATTTTGTTCATGTAAATAATTGTTTCCTGATCGTAAATCTACCATTTATTTTTCGCGTAATGTTAATACGCTAAATTTTACATACGCCTTGCTCTTTTTTCCCTCGCTCTGTCCCCTCTACCTCCAAGTGCTCTCTCCTCACCGCCGTGCGCTCCCCCACACACACTCCCCCACACACACACACACACACACACACACACACACACACGCACACGCATACGCGCATGCACACGCACACACATTGCCCACAGAGCTGCACTCATGAGAGACAGATCTCACAACACTGGATATGTTATAGAGTTCTTTTCTCTCTTCTCTCTCCCCTTGTTCCAAATGCTTTCAATAAGTTTTCCCTCATCCATCGCGACGTCTTCGATGCTTCAATATACCGTGCTTTGCACTGATCACAGCCACAGCTCATGCAAATCACACACCGCTTCTTCTATTTAAAACAATTCCTCAAGGGGTGCTGTTAAACGCACAGCCAGAGCTCCGCGCTGCTGCAGCCGGTTTGGCCACTTGTATTCCAATGTCGCCCAGGCCTTGTCTTTGTTATAATTATATATTGGTTTCACATTTTAAATATTTTCACCTGGCTTCACACTACCACTAACAATATCTGGAAAAAAGTTTTGTATGCATTTAAATTTGCTATATTTCATTATATAAAAGATATGACCAAACAGTTGCCATTGGTTTGGTTTCAAGCACAACTCTACATTTTCTTCCTTTTCTGTGCCCTAACAATGTATCCGCTGACTGATGACTCAAACTGCCACCTCTTCATTACTGCATCCTATCTCCTGTCCACAGAGAAGCGATTGCCCTGGGGTTTGGCAAAGTCTGTGGATCAGCTGTCCAAGAACCCGGTCGTGCGTTCCAAAAGCTACAACATTCCCCTGCTGCTGACCCCCGTGGCCGAGTATGACCCAGATGCCAGTTCGGTGGGCAGTGGGGGGATCCGGCGCCACTCGGCCTGTGAGATAATCTCCTGCCTGGAGGAGCAAGGACTGGTGTACAGCGACCGGGCGCCGGGGTCAGAGCTGTCCGTCTCCTCCAACAGGCTGTGTGTGGGCCCCCACTTCAATGGTATGACTCGTACAATGGTCCCTCACTATAACGTGATTATTATTTTTTTACATAAACAACAGAATATAGCCACTAGTATAACATCAATCATTCAATCAATCAATCTTTATTTGTAGAGCGCCTTCCCTACACAGGGCAACGAAAAGCGCTTCACAGCCCACATTACACAAGGCACAAATAATCACATAAAACAAACACCAAAATATTTTTTCTATCTAAAAAATCTGATCTAAAGAAGGGCAAAAACACACAAAAAACTAGCGATAGAAGCAAAGTGTTTTGGAGAGCAAGGAACTCTCTAGTTGGATCCTAGAAGTGGCCAGGTTAGTACTGTGATGGCAGACCTCTGAGAATGTCTGTGTGTGTGTACGTGTGTGTTTGCATGAATGATCAGGGGTGTATTGACCTTGGACTGTGAAATGCGTTATATAAATAAGTGTGGTACCTGTTTCTGTGCAGGGTCCAGCACTTTGGCTCTCCCTCTCTCTTCTTCCTCGATCCTTCCTCTTCGCTCCTCGGGGCCTCTCCACGGCACAGAGGCCACCACAACAATGACCGACCTGAGCAAAGGCACGTCCTCCACCCCGCCCAGCGAATGCTCCAGCCCCGAGACCATCATCGGACAAGTGCTGGAATCGGCCGACTCGGACACGGACGGGATCTTCATAGACTTCCCTCCGCACGCCGCAGACCCTCTGGGGTACAGCAGGGAGAGCAGACAGAGCATTGTGTAGCTGCGATTGCCTTAAAGTTAACAAATCCCAGTGTGTATTCCAATAATAATAAGGATGATGATAATAATACCATTTAGAGACGTTTACCACTACTGCACTTGCTTGGTACGTTTGATTGTTTCAGTAGTAAAAAGTGAAATCATCCGGAAAACAGAGGAGACATGAGTTGCATCAAAAGAAAATGTGTGGTTTTCATACAGCCGCAAGTTTACATCAAAACGACATCGGAAAAAGGTCATGTATTCCGAATCTTTAAAAAATCATCTTATTTATTTATACTTTTTCACTTTTTTAAAATATCTGATTACATGTGGTTTTGTTTTGTCTTGCCAACGCTCTTAGGGGTCTTAATGCAAAATGTTTTATTTGGAGATAACAGTTAAGTGGCCGCATTTGCTCGCTCTCGAACTGTGGGCTTTGTACGTCATCTTCTTTATACTATTTGTACGACAAGAATAATTTGACTGAATGTCGTGTCACACACTGTATTTTGCATCATTCACCACTATAATGTAACTGAAAGTGTATTGGGTTTTTTGTTTTGTTTTTGGAATTAGCGTTAGATTGTGCAACATTAGCTTTTAAATGAAAAAGAAAACACTTTTAATAAGGGCTTTTTAAGACTTTTTAAAATGATGTTTTACCTCAAGAGTTTTGTACATTACCTTTTTGACAATCTATATGTATAATGAGTTGTACTTTGTATTAAACTTGACCAGTAAAAATCAATGCTGTCTTTTATACATGTGCTGGAAGCCTTAATAATAATAATACATTTTATTTAAAAATGCCTTTCAAAACACCCAAGGATGCCTTCAGTAATAATATGTATTGCCATTGCCCATTATCACTTGTTTGATTGTGATTCTAGCATCTATTGCTCACTTTAATAATAATAATGCAGCTGTTTTTTATGAGGCTTTTTCAGACTCTCAAAGACGCTACACGTGTCATACTTTCACTCAATATACGGTGTTCACAAACTTTTACAGCCACAGCTGCCCTGAGGCAAACTGACAGAAGCAAGGTAACCCATATGTGCCATTGGCCCCTCCGTGCACAAACAACCACCAAGGCAAAAGCCAGATTTATTCGCAATATGGGTGAAATGTGTTTCCTAAGAACACAACATCAGTTTGTCACTCTACAGCGCAACCACCCCACTGTGGCACTTGGTGCACGGTGAGGTCACCCATCACAGTGCTAACCAGAGTCTTTCCTGCTTAGCTGCAGAGATCTGCTAGGATCTGGCTTTCACATGAAAGGTATTGCCATTTATAAACTTTGGAAGACCACTGCAGCCAATTCTCTTTATTCAAAGCAGGAAAACATTTGTAACAGTCCGTGCACTTGTATATCAATGCTTGTTTTATAAAAAATGACCCCCCTTCGGCATAAAGCAGAAAAAGATGAGTTTTATTTTGACATAGCCATGCTTTTAATTTGAAAGAACGCACCCACATAGGACGGAAACTGCGTGGTGGCTAATGCTAATGCTAACGCCAAATAAACTAAATTAAGAGCGTGTTTTCCCCTTTGAAAACAAGTATTTTCTTTAAATAAGAATGAGTTCGTTTGTGTTTTTGTTAGCGTGGCTGTGAACGGAGCTCTTCGCCACAGGTGAGACATGTTTTCACCTGGTTTATCGGTGATTTTTAACTTCGTTTGGTCAATGTTGTTTAGCTAGCTGTAGACAGATGTTTTCACAAGGTTATAGCGTTAAATGTACATGTAAGTATGACTTGACAACTACGTATTCTGCCATATAACTTATTTCATCTTAATTTTAAAACAACCTAACCAGTAATTATTCTAATACAATGCCCTAACCCCTTTATTTTGTTAAATGGCATAACATGACAATATCCCTTGTTACAATTAACTAACTACTTCTCGCCTCCCTCTGAACTGGTTAATATGTTGAGCCACAGGTAATGCTAACTTTAATACATATTTATTCCAAATTCATGATTTATTCATTTGTAGGGCTCTTACAGAATGAATTGAAAATGTGTTAAAAGTATTTTTTACAAAACAACCCAGTGTGTCATCTCTAATGTAAATGTCCTACAATGGGCATTACTTGAGCTTTGTTTTGGTCCAATGTATTTAAATTCCCATTTTCAGGATCTTAAGTATGAACTAATCAACTACAGTACTTGCTGGACTATTAAGTGCACCTGTAAACAAACAGCACCCCCCTGTGGCACATTTTACATTTTAAGATAGTGATTTTTTCCACTGTAATATTAGCCGCGACCCGCTACATCAATGTAGCACTTACCCAACAGCTAATGGAGAAAAACAAAGCCAACTGTTTTAACTGTACATAACATGATTTCATGACGAGGGGATGATAAAGGCAAATCCATTCCATTTGACTGTCTGACTAAAACTTGATAGAGTCAAAATCCATGACGTCCATTAACTCTGTTTTGACAATTGTACTGTGTTCCCTTTACTTTGTTATGACTCCCTCTGCTGTTCACATAAACAGATTGAAGCAGGAATGTGTGCTCTTGAGATTGACAGCTTTTTGAGCCAGGTCCAAATCTTTTCCTACACTTCAGGGCACGCTCAAACAGAATAAAAATGCATACATCTGCTGCATCGCCATTTAGGCTACAGAGCTCAAAGAAATTGTAAAAGGTAGTTGTAATTGTAAGAATGAATAGCCCTACTCTGGAATGGTAACTCATCGATCTCATTCCTGTGTGATATTTGATCCTGCCAATTGTATTTATATTGATTCCAAATTCAAAAAATATGATTACTTTTTGCTGCTTTTTGTCAAAAAATGTAGGGATTCACATCCCTACATTTTTTCAGTGTCCTTTCTCATTTCAGACTTGGCTTTGCGTTTCTGTGTCAAGCCCCCTCCTTCTCCTAGTCTCGGTGACCCTGGCTGTGTGCCCCAGTTGTAGATGAAGATGTCATTGGCCCAGCGTGTGCTCCTCTCCTGGATCTTTGCCCTCATGTTCCTCATATTGCTGGTCCTCAAACTGGAGTCTAAAATCAAATGGAACTGGTTTCTGATCTTCCTCCCTGTGTGGACTTTTGACACAGTGCTCATCCTCATGCTGGTAGTGAGGATGGCGGGCAGGTGCAAGGCAGACCCGGAGCCTCGGGAGGGCGAGCACAGCCTGGTGCGGCGGCTGTGGTACCTGATGGCGCTGCTGTTGAAGCTGGCCTTCTGTGTGTTTCTGTGCTGCAGACTGGAGAGGCTCACGGACGTGTGGGTGAGTGTGGTGTGTGTGCCGCTCTGGGTGCTGCTGGGAGGGGCACTGGTGGAGCTAGGGCACAACGTCTTCCACTTCAGGAGGGACTGAGATTTCACTCAGATAAGACTGTACCAAAATAAGGACAGACATGTGGCAGTTGTATGAATCTTCAAGACAATCAACGGTTTTTTTAATGCTCATATTTCTGAATTAATATCTATAGAGGTTGACATTATTTTTGACAGAAACATTTAACATTTTAATAAAATTATTAAGTAAAACTTGCCATGTCGTGGCTTCAATTTCTTTCAACTTCATCTTTTGTTATTGGCGGTACATTTGAAATAATCTGCTCAAGGAATTAAACTATTTGTATCACACAAGTATCAAATGTATTAAAGACCCGGTAAATGGCAAGTTGTAAACCTAGTCTGATATTTTCTTATGTTGCTTTATGTTTTTGCAAATTACCTTTTCAGTTGTGCCTTTTGTTAGAACACAATACTTTCAAGTTTAATATAAGTCACATCCACATTGTATACTGCGAAATCCCTCCTCCCACCCGGAAACACAACATTCAAAAATAGTTAAGCTTGGTTTAACGGCCTTATGGCTTCAGCACCAGCTCGTACTCATCCTGTTGAGACAATAGCGCCTCCAATGGCAGCAAGGTGAACAGTTTATAATAACATATTTGGCTTCTGTTCATTTCACTGGGATATAAGGTAAAGATGGTCTAATTAACAATAATTGAGCCAACATTTGTGCTCTATAATTGTTTTGTTCTGTTATTGTCCTGTTTATGTAAGAAATGTAACGTGTAGGAAACCCAATATTTTGGGAAATACAATTGTGTAAAAATACAACCCCATCAATGTCTTTATGGGTAAAAATGATTCTATGCAATATTACTGTGACAAAGTAAAGAATGACGGACCATGACATCATTGGGTAGTGTGCTTCAATGACAGATGCTGTTGGTGACTTAAAACAATATTCTGAACCATTTATTGAAAGGTTCTGATTCAGAGAATAAATCACACCAAGTCATATCTTAGGAAATAAAATGTATTTACAACAAATAATCACATACATTTGTTTCAAATAAAATCCGACCATAAATGATATAAATAAGTTCTATGGAAAATAAAACTTGTCTTACAAAAAATATATGCAATTTCTGTATACATTTCTCACATTGGTGCTAATAACATCTATACTGTACAGTTTTGGTAGATACAGTATCATTTACAGCCCTGTGAGTGAACACCAATCTGAAAAGAACTGCTTTAGTGTTAAAAATAAAAACCCATGGCCTAGCGCAGCAAATCCTACAGTGACTTATGACAGGTCAAACTAGAGCCTGGACATTAAACAGATGACTTTTCCAGATTGGCTTGTTCTGTACCTAAATAAAAAGGTGCTTTAAGAGCGAAGCTAAGTAGTGGCAGGCACTGACACATGTCACATAACATTTTCTATAGAGCCTACATACATTCGCTAACAAACGTGAAGTGAGCTACTTAGCTTACATTCTTAGGCAACGCTAAAGAACTTGGAATATGCATCTTTTGTCTTAAATAGCATTAAAGTTGAAATGTGTTAGTTAAAATAACGTACTGTGACCAAATGGATGCAGTCCCAAACAGTTTAACAGAGCCTCGTTGTAAGTTTGACAGTCAAAGAAAGGAGACGTGGACATTCATAATAAGAAATCTTTGTGTGTCTGAGAGGGCGTGTGTGTCTTAATGGGAGATTTGAGTGCGTTCTGTGGAGTCCGTGTGTCCTGTATAGACACCGCAGGTTTTCCCTGCACCGAGTCCTTTACTTTTGGTCCTTTAGACAGCAGCACAGTCCGGCTGTCCGAAGCAGACTTGGACAAAGTGCTTCGGGAGTCACTGTGGTGGTGGCTCTTGGGCCGAGAGTCTGTGTGAGCGGGGACAGGCGTGTGCGCTGACATGGGCTTGAAGAGGTCAAATGTGACCAGTGTCCGTGGGGTTTTGTGTTCTAAGACAGAACCAGAGCTTGGATGTTTCCTGTCCTCTTTACTTGTTTCCTTTTCCTTCTTAAACGGATTGCTGCTAGGTTTGGGAGCGCTGGATTTGCTGTCGTCTCTACACGACTTTGTTTGGGAGCTGTGTGGAGTAGATGCGTTGGCTTCTTTGCTGTCGCGGTGGGCACTCTTCTCCTTTTTCACATGTGAAGACTTGTGTTTGTGGCCGTCCTCCCGCTCAGGCCGAGAGTGAGGCTTCTGGGAGCCGTTCCGCTCTTTGTCATGCTCCTTCTCCCTCTTAACGTGGCCCTCTTTGGAGCTCTTCTCAGAGGAGTGCATTTTGCCACTTTCTCTGGGCCGGTCGCGGTCCTCGTGCTGCTCCTTCTTGTTGTTTGACAGAGGTGCTCCTTCAATCTTCCCGTCTCGCATTCGTTCTCGCTCTTTCCCTTTCTCTTTGTCTCGATCTCGCTTGTCCCAGTCCTTCTCTTTATTCCGCTCCTTCTTGTCTTTATCTCGGGGCCTGTCCTTGTCGTGCCCCTTCGATCTCTCCTTTTCTTTTTTGTGTGTGTTAGTGCCATCTTTACTTTTCTCCTTTAGCACAGTCACACTTGCCTTGCGCTGCTTTTCCTCTACACTTTCACTCTCTTTTTTAACCGGTGGATCATAATCCAATGGCGTGTTGTTGTGCACCTCTCTGGTCTTGTCACAGTCCCGCTGCGCTGTCTGAACTTGGGCTTCCTCGGACTCTGTCTTGGGCTCTGTCACTGTGGGTCTGATGATCTCTTCATGTTTTTCCTCCTTTACATTGACAGCAGGTAATGTGGGCGAGTCCATTATATCTGCTTCTTCCTCCTCTTCTGTTTTAATAACCGGCTCAGGTGAATGGGACAGCAGTGGCTTCACTTTGGGCATGGCCTCCATTTGTACTACTTTGTGCCGCTCCTCTGACACCTTTACCTCCTTCTCATCCTCCTCATCCTGCTCCTCTTTGATGTGGGACATTTCTTTGGGCTGGCATGTCTCTTCTTTGGCCTCCCCCTTCTCCACCTGGGGGTGGTAGAGTTGAAGGCGGATGTGCCAAGCCAGGCTGCACACTGCTGACACAGTCTTGAACTGATGGACCACTCCTCTGGGGATGAAGTAGATGTCATCGTGGTACAACTGGATTCGGGCGTATCTGATTCCTTCTCTGCGGAGCTGGTTAAGCTTGGCATCGTCGATCCACTGGACACACTGCGGATTTGACCACAATAACCGTGAGTGTCAAGTCACAGAAATGACTGATATTGTTCCTAAAAGGATTAAGGAACTCACTTGGGACAGAGGGGGCTCGTGCAGGTCCAGCTGCAGTCTCATGACCACATCAGGGAAATCTGCAGCGTGGAAACACACAACATCTTTGGTGATCCGAGCAGGAGCGTTGCTGCTGCAACACACAAGATTATTACAGGGGTTACATTATTTCAAAGACATTTTCACCAAAATACAAAAAAGTCTTTAAGAAGGCATATTGTGCTTATCAGTTATACAGCTAGAATTGACACAGCATGTGATGAAATGTGATCAGGTCTGATGTTTTTGCAATTAAAAATAATCAGATTTTTTGTCCAGAACTAAATGTCATCACAACAAAGTGCCAACCACAGTAGCAAGCTGCTGATTATTTGCTCATGTCAAAATGGCACAGTGACACAGAAAGCATCAGCATAAGTAAAGAACAGTTGTGGTGTACTGATGGCAAATGCATGGGAATAAAGACTCAAAGAATCTTTGAATACGACATTGTAGGGTAAAGTAGATCATAGTTAAAGCTAAAGTTGGTTTTGTTCAAAAAGTCCCCTTTCAGATTTCTTTCTGGACGTTTGAATGCAGTGTCATGACACGTGTTGAGGTGCACTCACTCCTCTCCGCAGCGCACAGCCTTGAGCACTCCCACAGCTGCAGTCGTTTGCCTGTCAAAGCCTTGGCCGATGTGGTCAGCATGGGCCCGAGTCCGGTCCTCAAACAGCATCTCTCGGGGCTCGCTGGCTCTGGGCAGATACTGCAGGTTTTTTATCTCATTGGTGGACCTGAAACACATTTGTCACAGTCAGAGGCACACTGGAGAGAGAGGGAGGGGAGGGAGAGAGAGAGAGCAGAAATATGAACAACATATCTGCTGCACAAATAATCACCTTTTTCTCTTGAAGGGCGACTTTGGCATGTCAGCCATTGGGATCATCTGTTCCCCTGGCCGGACCCACATAATGGGGCCATCGTCGCTTTCTGTGGGGCTTTGGAGCCGCAGACTGGAGAAGGTCCCCCATGGAAGTGTTCGCTGTGTACAGTAAATGAGGTGATAAGTAAGAAATCATTTGTGCTGTGAACTGCTGAGGTAGGCTACAACATGCCCTTACCACAAGAAAAGGAGACTGCTCCAACATAGTGATGAACTCTGGAAAGAAGTCTCCCACCTCCTCGTCCACGGCCCCCACCAGGCTGACCTGCCGCATGGCCCCGGCACGATACGTCCCCTTGGAGTAGGTGCGCTTCACCTAAACCCACAAAAGGTCAGACTTAGACAATCAGCAACTCTGCTCATCTCATACTACATTATTATTTGTTTATTCAAAATGATCTTAGACCATAATCTTCAACAAAAACAAAACATCCTGTCCTTCACATGACCAGGACCCTCCCGTCACACCCCTGAATGAGCAGGAACTTCTGTGACAAACATATCGTAATTGCTGGACTATGAGCTGTAAATCTTTTCAAGATATTTGTCCTCTGTCCTATATAGAGTGCGCATTAATCAACATGTGTCAATGTAAATGGACCATATTTAGCCATGAAAAGCCTGGCAGGTTGATGTTACTGCCATCAACAAACTGAACAGACATCAAAAGCCACATAAACACAAAATTTTAGTAAAAGCAGCAACATAAAACCATAAGAACATCACAATCACAAGAACAGAAAATAAGGACATTAAAAACATGCAGATTATTAGTCCACAATGTGACTGTTCTTTGGTTGTTACAAACTACGGTTTGAGAAACGTTGTGAAGGTTTTAGTGTTGGAATGTTCCTGATGTGAGCAGGGACAGTGTTCCAGAGTGGGTGGCTCTCAGAGAAGCTCGTCTGTCCAAATGTTCTCTTTCTTTAAGGAACATCACAGTCCCCTCTGCTCTGAGCCCCAGTGCCAACACTCTGCTTCACATGGATACAATCTCAAAGAGGAGCCGACCCATGAAGAACTAAATCATGGAATTGAATGAAGTTTTTCAAGCTAAAAAGCAATATTTTGTCTAAAAGTTTCAGAGATTGTTTACACGGTCTCGCAGCAGCCTCTAGTGTTGTTTTTAGGGATGTAAATCGGCGACCGGTTAACCGGTGGTTGACCGTCACAGCGTTAACCGGTCAAAGCTGTCGGTTAAAAAAGAGAAAAAGGGGAGAGGGGAGGTCTCTTAATAACGCTATTTTAAGCCCTATTTGCACGGTGTGACGAGCGGGTCCCTATCTAGCTGTGTGCGCCCATGTATTATAAACTCCGGGACGACTCTCACGCCGCACGAGCCACACATGCACACACGCACGCGTGTGCGCACACACACACACACACACACACACACACACTTTCCCCCTCTCCATACGTAACATCCACACGCATCATCTCTCGCCTCTGTTACCGTCAAAGTTGCACACTGGCGCGGGTCAGAACTACATTGGAGCTTACATTTACACACACACACATATACATACACACACACACACATACACACACACATACCGGTCTGTCGCGCTCCTCTGTGTCACGGAGCCCAAAGGATTCGCGCAAATACGCGGCTCCAGTCAAACCACATGGAACATGTTTGTGTTTATGGTCCTCGGGATCAGCTCCACACACATCACTTGTATTTAAACTTTTGTGAAGACCTGTGAGACGCGGCTCGTCACTCGCTGCTCTGACCATGTGAACGAGACATCGTTTGCTGCTAGAAAGTTTTGGTATTAACCCGCAGCACAGAAGAATGGGAAGATTAAAAAAGCAGTTCTCTGTGCGCAAAGATGCCGGAGCTGTTGTGGGTTTTGGCGCCGCTGTCTCGGCTCTGATCCAGTAGAACGCAGAGCTGCACTTATGAGAAGTACGCGGCTCGAAATGGCTGTTATTTCAAAGAACGTGGACTATTTTAAACTACGCGGTTAACCGGTTTCAACCGGTTAATGAGGCTCGGTGGTCGGTCATGAAAATTCATAGTTTTTTACATCCCTAGTTGTTTTAGACATCTGCATTCAACTAATCAGGCCGTAGCTATACGTGACATGAGCATAGCATCAGAATACATGGTAGCCGCTGTTAAATTATTATGGATTTGCTTAAAGATTGCTAAATTAAACTTAATTATGTGTTATCTTTTAAATCTCAAGATGAAAAGGTATTTTGCAGTCAATAACAATAGGTAGAGGTGCAACGGTTCATCACTGATTCGTGATCCTTTTGGATCAACGTCTTCGGTTCGGTACAGACGTGATCCGCGGTTTGATTTATGAAAAAAAGTTATGCGCTCCCACTATGTTGTTCAGTCCACACACAGCGTAATCACGGCGAGCGGAGGAACGGAGAAGCCCGCGTCATTTAAATCCCCTGTATGGGAGCATTTTGGCGTCACTGTCAACTATACTGATGATTGAATATTTGACAAAACTTTCACGGTGTGTAAACACTGCGGCACAAGAAAGACATGAGTGAAAAAAAAGCGTCTCAACGACCGCTTATTGCCGCTGCATTTAAGCAGCTCCTTTACGCACAGTCAGACCGGGCTAAAGTCAACTCTCCCGCACATCCTCAGCTGCACTCACGACTGACGCTTGGACGTCCCGCGGAACCTATAATAGATCCATGAGCGGAACGGAGAGCTATGTTTACGATAAATGCTCACTTCATCACAGCAGACTGGGAGACGTAAAGTCCGGCGCTGCAGACACGCCCCCTCTACGAAAGTCACACAGGCAAACAGCTCAGGTACTGACACAAGCAGCGGAGGAATGGAAGACAAAGGTCCAGTACTAATATCCCAGTCACAACTGATAATGCCAAAAATTAAATAAATGCAGTGAATGAGGCAGGACTGAGCCCAGAATGGAGCGCCTCCTCGGGAGAATCAGGTAGGTGGTTTAATATATGAGGGTAAATACCCTCAAAGTGCCTTTTTATGTGGCAGTTTGTGTTGTTTTTCATTAATTATGTTAAAAAGACCTTAATTGGATGGATGGAATATGCCTTCCATCCATCCATCCATTTTCTTCCCCTTAATCCATTTCTAGGTCAGGGGGGTGGCAGTCAGAGCACAGAGCACCAGCCCCTCAGTGATCCTCCTGCAGGTGCTGAGTCCACAGGAGCCTTGATTATTCAGTAGGGAAAATATGCCTTGTGCACTTTAATTTTATTTTATACATTTTAATTTATTAATAATAAAGTGTTTATAAAAAAAGACAAAAATGAACCGAACCGAGGGCTCTGAACCGAGGTACAATCCGAACCGTGATTTTTTCAAACTTTTGCACCCCTAAGAATAGGTATTTATATTCTTGCATGACAGTTAATTTTTTCCCTGCCACTATAATTGGTGTTTCTAACTCTGTTTTGTGCCTTGCTGAAGTACGTACAGACAGTTTTATCAAGATTGGGGGGGAAAAAGTACCCCCTGGAGTGAGGAAGGGATTAGGACACAGTGTCATCAGCTTTTGATCTCCAGAGCTAATGATGCAGCAGACATTCCTGCTTCACGGTGTGTTTATGTGAACAGCAGAGACAAGGTTTTTTTTTTTAGGAACTATAAAGTACGTGTTTTATGTGTTAGGCTTATGTCAGAACTATTTATGGACTTATTTTTTTGATCCAAGTACTAGCAGGGTGAGATTTCTTGTCAAAGTAGATTGGATACCAGAGTTAACAGTGTTTTAAAACAGTCATTAAATCATGTTACAGTCATCAGCTTTGTTTTCATATCAAGACCTTTTCCAGTGCAGTTTGCTGCCTTTTCCAAACACAGCAACAAAATCCACACACACAACAGAAAATGTTGTTCCTGTACTCACATAGACGGACGCACTTACAGATAAACACATAGAACTGGTTATTATTACGTTATTAGGAACAAAGTTAAACTTCACGGTTTGCAACAGTGTCATTTTATCTCGTGGACAAAGGCCTCCGTAAACGTCTGATTAAAAACATCCACACACTTTTATAGCATCATGGAGCATTTATAATGAAAACAAATAATTTAAGAATATCCCTTATGTCTGCACTTTTGTCTCACGTTTAAAACCACAAACCCGGTGATAGCGGCAGATAACGGCACGTCTCAGCGTTAGTGTTTACTCAGTCAGCTGCCACAACGTGTAGTGTCGGCTCCAGTGCTCTGACCTGGCATGTTTGATAGACGCTAACTAGTGATAAAAAAAAACCAGGCAGACTAAAGGCTAAAGAGCCCTCTGCAGAGGCGGTTTTCTGAGAGCGTCGGGCAAAGGAAACAAACTGTTCGATTCATATCCAACATATTTGCGTCTCGAATCAAGAAGGGCACATTGACCGATTAACCAGGCACATCCCTGTTGACCAGGTCCTGTGCAGAATATACAGTGAACAAACATCTTCAGACCATTATGATCCAGATCAGAATAAAACAAAAGCTAAGCTGGCAGCCGGTCTTCATCTGACTGGAAAACACACAGACACAATGACCATCTGTCTTCTGCGAAGAGCAGATGAACGCATGATGCCACCAGACGATCACACTGGATTCGACTCACAAAATGATTCAAGCCAATTCAAATCAGGCGCGGGGGTTTTGCAGGTTGGTTTCTTTAATTCAGAGCAGGTGGAAGAACGGGCCGCTTGCTTAGCTGCCCAGAGATTACTGTTGAAAGAGATTACTGACTGGAAAACATAAAGACCACCACATTTGCCATTTATGTCCCCACTTAACTTCAAAAGAAATGCTGAGTCATGTTACACAAAGCATCAACAAATGTGTGGAGAATGTAAAAAAGTCCGACCTGCAGAAATCAATTTTAGTCAGTTGAGCTGTGTGTCTATAGAAGATGTGCCACTGCTGCCGACCAGAATATAAATAGAAGGGTAATCTAAAACTTTGTCTGATATTAGTATAAGTCTAATATAGACTCTGAAGGGGATGAAGGGGGCATGTTATGTTTTATGTTGTATTGGATTACTCACCTCCAGAAAGGCAGCTTTATCTAAGGAGTTTAAGTAATTTATCAATTTCCAAACTTTGTACCTTTAGAGCTTTCATTCTTTTTAAATGCAAGCTGTGAAAGACGAGTGGAGAATAAATGACACTGGCATTTACACAGCGAAGGCTGGTGTTACGTAACAATCTAACACCTCAAATGGTAAAAGGTGCTCTTGTATTAAACACGGCTATTTAGCTTCAACTGTAACGTAATCAGCTGTTAAAGACGACGACTTGTACTTTGGTCTAACTGTTGGTCATTATAATATTCAACCCTTTAAATCTCTAATAATTGAAATTGAATTAATGAAAGAAGCAAGTATGGTATTTTGTTTAAGAAATAGTGAGGCAGATTTACCAGATCTCGCACAGCAGCAAAACACCAGCATGAGGGGTGTGCATGGCTGTGTATCTGCTGATGTGATACTTTCCTAATTCATCCAGATACCAAATAATAAGACGAATAATCTTATATCACTTTGGAATATAATAACATACCAGCTCTTACAAGATTATGTTGTGTCTCACTATAAGAAAGTTTGAATCTGCAGCATTGATTATTTTTGGCCATAATAAATCTGTAAAATATTTTAAAGGTATATATTTATTAAATATACGCAGAAAAACATCCCAACTGCATGATCCTGCAGAGTCATACATGTAGGGCTGGGCGATCTGGTGAAATTATCACAGAGTTTGTCCTATTTTTGTTAAAAGAAAAAACAAAATAATTGTGTCTGATTTTAAATGCATGCCTCAATAATCGCAATTTAACAATAGTTTTCATTCCTTTGGCGAAGGAAAGTTGTGTGAACAAATCTCTATTTGATTACAAATCTCTTTTGCATACTTTTAAGATCAAGCCCTGTGAGTCGCTAGTTGACATTTTGGGCTGAGAGCTATTTGGGTGATCTAAAGATGTGACAGAGGCCGAAACAACAGTTTTAGTAGTGGTTTGAATGTTTGTACCTTTACCCCATCGTTAAAAAAAAGAAATGAGTAAGGGTACTTAAAAGAAAGATTGAAGAAGCAAGAGATAAAATGACTCAAACATGCATAAATCGCTCGAGTAGATGAAGGAAAATAAACCACACAACGCAGCGACTCATTCCTCACAGCTCTGGAACTCACCTGTGTGTGGAAGTTGGCCATGGTCGTCGTTTCAATATCCTTCTTCCCCAACACCTCCATCTTCACAGGGGAGTTGGGAAAATTGTAGGAGAAATATTCCAGGAAGTCCGGGAGGTACGCCGCGGCTCCGTGGATAATCCCCATGACGTAGCTAGCGGCGTGGGCCTGGTCCTCGCTGAAGGAGAGGGCCACGAACTCCTCTGCGAAGCGCTCCATCTCCGCCGCAGACAGGCCACCCAGCTGCTCGCCGTAGGCATGGAGCACCGACGCGCCGCCGTTGGCCTGCTGCTCCACGTGGATGAGGCGGCCAAACTCCAGCCCTGGCAACCCGGGGGACGAGGTGCAGTGCAGGGGGGAGCAGTAGCCCGGGCGCTCCGCAGCGGGAGAGGGCACAGAGGAGCAGTTGGTGTCCGGGAGCGGAGCCGGGGGAGCGCTGGAGGTGAGGAAAGTGCTGCTGCTACTGTTGCCGTTCATCTTGCTGAGGAAGTCGGGCAGGGGCAGGGAGACGCCGGAGCACACGGTCTGGCTGGAGCGGTGGTACATCTTGGGATGGCTGCGTCTGTCCTTGGGCCGCTCGCCATCTTTGTGTTTCTTTTTCTTCTTCTTTTTCAGCTTCTTCAGTAGGTCTTCCTCTGATCCAGATTTGGATTTCTCCTTGACCTCTGAAAAACAAACCATCATCAAGAGTAAGTAAAACATGTTGCTTTAAAGCAGTAGAAGTGTTTTTATTCTACTGAGCAGGGTTGCATTAAAAGATGTAATAATTGACCAGTTAGTCTCAATAGAGATGGGCTTGGATTTAAAATAAGCGTTTCACAATCCAACTATAACACTTCCATACCAATGTCAATATCTTTTTATTAAGGACAGAAACTGGCATTTCATTTTCAAGTGTATTCTTATAACGTGTATAGTAATGTAACTGTTGTATCCTGCATGCTGTTTGGTGTGAATACAAGATTATAAGACCATCTGGGTACAAGCAACATCAGCCAGTTATTATAGTACATCAAATGAAAAGGCTGAACTGATGACATAGAACAGACATTCGATACCACAAATACTAATAATGCCGTACTGAGAGTTAAGATACTTGCCCAATACATACAGTTGAAGTAGTTTACATACACCTCAGTAAATCTTATGTGCCAGTTCAAGTCAATCAATACATCATAAACTTAGATAATGTTATTTCATCTTTTATTCATAACAAATAATTTTAAGCAGTATAATTTTACTGCTTAAAATTATGCCATGGCTTAGCACCATCATTTGGTCCAATTGGAGGTGCTCCAGCATTTGTTCAAAGGGCGTCACACTCAAACTTACTGTTTGCCATCATGGGAAATTACAAAGGAATCAAGCAAGACCTCAGAACGATCCCTGTAAGCGATTTCTTAACGCCTGAAGGTACTACGTTCATCTATTCAAACAATAGTATGCAAGTACGTATACAATGTGGGACAACAGAGCTCAGGAATGAGACACAATCTGTCTCCTGAAGATGAACAAAAAGCGCAATAAATCCAAGAACAACAGCCATAGCTTTTGAGGTAAAAGTTACATCCACAGTGAAACGAGTCCTGTACAGACACAGCCTGACAGCTGTTAGCCAAAGCTTGGGGATAAAGATTGGACATTCTGAAGAAGTACTCGAGATATGGCTCATGGACAACAAGGTTAGGTTAGGCGTAGAAGTGGTCATCACAGCCCTGACCTCAATCCCATGCTAAGTTGAAAAAGCAGGTACGAGCAAGAGAGCCTGTAAGTTCTCAGGAGGAGTGGGCCAGAATACCAGCAATTTATGAACAGAAACATGTGGAAGGCTACCCACAACATTAGGCCCAAATTCAGTTTAGAAAGGCAATTCAACCAAATATTAATGTAGTGTAGGTAAACCTCTCTAATTTGATTTGATGCAATATATTGTAATAATTTTTTCCTGATATGTAAATAAACGTATTTGGTCCACCACTTCAAAACTATATTTGAAAATGTGAAACACTGCAATCCAAAATAACCAAAATAAGTATCTTACAAAAACAGCATTTCCATAATAGCATCTTCCAGAGTACTTGTCATCCTACCTTTCAGATGAGCCATAACTTCTCCATTTTCTCTTCCCATGTCATGAACAGATGGTAGTTTGTGATTCTTCCAATCCTTATTTTTGTCCTTTCTCGTCTCTTCCTTAACAAGATCATCTGAAATTAAAATAAAAAAAACACAAAAATAGCCCGTTATGAGAAATACTAACACTAATACAACCTGCAGAAACAATTCCACGTGCAACATGACTTTCTGGGCCTAATAAACATTGCGGCCTAAAAACACATACAAACATGTTTTAATTAATTGCATAGCTTTATTATGTTGGCTTGGAACCACTTTAAATGCAATAATGTGTAATCACCCAGTCTATCCATACCTCCATGCAGCGCCCTCACGTCCCCGTTCTCAGTCTTTGTATGGCCGCTAACGGGGCTCACTTTACCCACGGCAGCAGCGCTAGGACTCCTTCGCGCTTGGCTATTTTTCTCTTTCTCCTTGTGACGCTTTTCCTTAGACTTCTTCACTTTGTGTGGCGAGGCGAGGAAGTTGCTTATTTTGAAGATTTTCCGCGCTGGAGTCCCGGGAAGAGAGGCGGCGGAGTGGCTCGCCTTGCCCGGGCCGTAACTCCATTTCGCTGGGCTACCACAACTCTGCTTCCCGTTGTGTTTCTCCGCTGCGCACGCCTCTCCGTTGAGTTTTCCGTGCTTCGGGGCTCTCTCCTCCAGGCGGATTTTCTTTGGTGAGGGTGGGTGGTTTTCGTTGGAAGACTGGGGTCGGCTCTCCGGTGAGCGCTTAGCTGTAAGGGCTTTAGGAGAATTTGTTTTGCCGTTTGCTGCGAAATGCATGGAGTCCACGGAGTCGGCCATCTTGGAAGTTTCTATTTTTTACGGTCAGACGTAACTGGTGCGTGAGACAGGCAGGGGCGGGGCTGGGTGAAGAGGGGCGGGGCTGGGTGAAGGCGGAGGGGGCGCGTGCTTTTCGTAATGTCGTCCAGTGGTTCTCAACCATGGATGTATTATATTAACTGTTCTCAACTGGTGGGTCGCGGGCATGGAGGTTGCGGGATCACAGGGGCAACGTTTTTTGTTTGTTTTTGTTGTGTATGCAGTGAAAAGTTGAAACTGTCAAAAGATGTTTGAAAAATGTAGATAGAAAAAGATGGAAATTTGAAATTGACATGTAACAGATTTTCAGAATTAGTTAAGAATGTTGACATTGATGATTTTTTAGGTGCATGTACGTCATAAATACAATTTAATGTACCTTATTTGCTACTTTTAATTATAAACATTATGTAAAATGCATTTTTGTTTCTCAATTATATCAAGAATATAAGGTTACAATAGTGTCGTTTGTATATTTGAATATCAAATTAAATGCTGGCTGCTAAACTTAATAAAACAGGTGCCTTACATGTGTAGGTCTTGAGATCTTGAGATGCTTTCTTGATCAGCCTAAAATTGTATTTGTTGACTAAATATTTTAACTCAACCGCAATAAATTCTATGGGAAACAGAAATCACAATACTCAAATTAATATATGTAGCTTTGAGTATTATTGTGTTTGCGCTTGTTTCATGGAAGATGATGTAATTCACCTACTGCTGTGGCTAATTCATGTATGGATTTTGCCTGTGTTAGATTATAGTCCAGAAATGTACACGCAAAGCCAGTATTATCTGTATCATCCTGTTGTAGTACCGCACAGCGCCACAGCACGGCGCCTCATTCTGCTCTCTATGGAGAGAATTGCATGGGTCTATAATAACGGGAGCATAGACAGAACATAATCCTGCTCAGTCTCAAACCATAGACTGTGATAGACTTTTACCGTAACACGCAACCAGGTATCGGAGGAACTTCACAAGTCTGCTTTCTGGTGCATTGTAAATTGCTACAAGTATTGTAATATGACCTGAACAAGTATTCACATAAATATACGAGCCTTATAGTACAAGCTATGATGCAACATTGCATTACAACATTGCATCGTTGGCATTCTATAGTGAAACTATAGAATGCCAACGATGACTAAAAAAACTAAATATATTATTTTTGGTAATAAAAAAATTGGCTTTCCGACCAAATTAAATATAGATCAAATTGAAATAGAGAGGGTGTACAACACAAAATTCTTGGGAGTTAACATTGACGCAAAACTTAACTGGAAAATACATATAGAATACTTGAAGACAAAGATATCTAAAATGATTGGAATATTGTGCAAAATTAAAAAAATCGTTAACAAAAAATCATTACACCTATTATACAAAAGAAAGCAATCAGAATAATCAATTGTGCAGACTATTATTCATCATCAAATCCATTATTTATAAAATCAAATACCCTAAAATTACATGATATAGTTGACCTAAATACAGCAGTTGTCATGTACAATGTTCACAATCAGAATGTCCCTAAATGCATCCAGGAAAGGTTTAACACCAGAGAATCAAATTATAATCTTAGAGGAACTGACATTTACCAAAGGGTCACTGCCAGGACCAAAGCAAAGTGTAGATGTGTCTCAGTTAGAGGAGTTGCTGTCTCGAATGGTCTGGATGAGTCACTAAAGAAAACTACATCCATCAAGATTTTCAAAAATGTCCTTAAAATTCATCTTATAAATAAATATAGAGAATTAGAATAAATAAATAATATTAAAGCAATTATCAACATTATTATTATTATTATTATTACCATTATAATATTGTTTATATCATCAAAACAATTTGTATGAATCCTCATTTACCTACATGTCTTTTCTGCAAAAATATAGATATGTATTTTCTATTGTTTTTCCATGCTGAAAGCTAATTGTTGCTGTTTTAGTTGTTCTGGTTATAGTAAGCTATAGTAGGGTTAGGCTTCTATAAGTGTTTCACTTCAGCCTAAACCCTTTCAGTCAACTTTACTTTTTACTTTATTTTTTTCAAATGATCTGTATTGTCTGAGTTGTGAAAAAGTGACTGAACAAATAAACTACTACTACTACTACAGAAAATCTACAACAAGTCACTTGGTCTAATTTAGGCTTTACCACGATATTAAATAGTGGTGCTCCTAATGGTAGTTCTAAATGAGAATTGACTGTGTAACAACTATACACCCATACTGCCTCCATGTCTTATGTTTGCCACAAGATGGCGTCACAGTATCACGGATCTATGCTGTACGCAGACAGTGTCTTTAGTATTATGACGTATGCACATATCTAGGTTTGAGAAAGACTCAAAAATACACATGTGTAGTTTATAGTGGATTTCATTTGTTATTGTCTATTTACAATTACATAATGACAAATGTACAGTAAATTATTTGCAGCATTTGTATTTGCCTGGCCCTCAACATAATTCTATTATGATCCCTGATTTCTCCCAACATTGCCCTTATCACCAAACTAGATAAAACATTATAGGGTTGATACAGGTTTACTTTTATACACACATCCAGTCTGTTATCAAGATCATACAACTTGAATTCTCCTGAGGACTTTATATATATTTGTAACTTTAATGGAGATACATAATCTTAATTTGGGATGTAAAAATAATTTCGGGTAGATAAATATCCATGATATATAGAATAGACTATTGTGTTTAGATAACAGTGATAGTGAGTTATGGACGGTGGCAGGACAGTGTTTATACAGCGCTGTAAAGTGTTTTGTCAGTGCAGACGTTGGCTTATTCTAATTTAAGTATGTGTTTATTTCTTTGGGCCCATTGCTCTTCATGTTAGACGTAACTGTGACGTGCTCAGAAGTGGTCATGCTGAAGATTCAAGTCAGAACACCAGGGATGATTCTTCTGAAGGTCATAACAATCTACTGAGTAAACTGAGGGTTCATGTGCACAGAATGACATTTAGTGGTTTCTGAAACAGTTCCATTTTGTGGCTATTGAAACTTTTTAGGCACCAGAGATGTATAGTAGCAAATCAACACTTCAATTGATTTTATTTTGTATAGCCCTAAAATACAACAGAAGCCGTCTTGGAGGACTTTACAAAATTGACGGTTCCCCAACAACAGATCAGAGAACCAAACTATTCAAAAACAGGAAATGCAATAATAACACAGAAGACCACTGTCCATAAATAAATAAAATAAATAAATAAACAAAAAAGATGGAATGTATGAATGATGAATGTAGGTATACTTTGGTGCCTAAGATAGACTTTATTGATCTCACACTGGAGAAATGTACATGTTATGTTCAGAAATAATACAAATGCAATCCCACTATAGATACACAAAAATATGCTGAAGTAGTGCCAGAAAGCATTCCAGAAACAAAACTAAAACATTTGGCATTCAGCCACTAAGCTGAATGTGTATTTAGTTAACCTTTGCAGAGCACTATTTTTGGACACTTAAACCTTTCACATGGTATTATACATTCACTTCATTCCACTATTACAATACAAGACAATTTATTCTTGTATAGCCCTAAATCACAACAGAAGTCATCTCAGAGGACTCAACAAAACCATTGAAATCACCAACACAGATCAGAGAATCAACAGTTAAGAAATAGAAAATACACATATGTATTGGTCCATAGGGAGAGACCAATGTCCATCAATGTTGATAAATGTCCATACATGTTGTAGAATGTTAAAGTGTCCTGGATCATCACCACAGTCCTTCTAGTTGGAAAAAGTGAGAAACCTGGGACAGTCTGTGCCCCTCCATCCACCACCAACCGTTCACACACACACAAGACGTTTAACTTGGCAATGTAGGCGAAGTGTACGCAACAACTATTTGGCACTTTTTGGCACTTTTTGGAACTGTGGCACCTGGTGTTCCCAGAGGTCTCCCGTCACAGTACTAACCAGGCCCTGACATGCTTAGCTTCAGAGGTCTGACAGGATCTGGCTTTCACACGCAGGTGGCGCCACTCCAGGAAAATTAATTAATTAAGGAAAATTCCATAAAAAACAAGGGTCTAGTGGATGTCCAGCGCAATTATTTATTTGTTTTTACTATACAAAGCACAATGCCAGCTATAATTATGATTTCCAATTAAATTCTTCATGGTTTGAAAAGGACTGCAGTCATAATGTTCACACGTTACACCCAGTTTTCCATAACCCTCATCCAAACAAAATCATTACGTTTCATACTTGCTGAAGACCAAAACAGAGCCCACGTTTTTGGACTGGACCAAAATTGGCTTGACTTTATCTGGTGATGGTTTACTATTGAAAATCCATCACAGATGTGAAGAGATGTGTTCAAGCTTAAGACACATTGTCAGTAAGATCATGGCATAGGAATTTACGTATCAGTAACAAGTGGGTTTAGACGGTTTGGATATAGAGAAATGTGTCATTAATAAACACATGGTCGCTGGAGCCAATTTCTTTGTGCATTTCATCCCGGGATTACCTTCTTGCCTTCACTGTCCCAGACCTGTTGCTAAGACGGTTGCTAAGGCAAGCTGGAGTTTTCTCAACAAATGCAGGCATCTGATTGGTCAATCCATATATGGCTCATACCTGAATATGTTTATCAAAACATAAACACCAGGATCATACACTAAACCATAGATTAATTACTGAGAAAGAGGAGTTTACTTTTTAATGTAAGTCAATAAGAACCAGAGAGTTGGAGCAAAACCGTAATCATGAGCTCTTCCTTATGCTTTTTAGAACTAGCGCAGGCATGGTCCAAATCCGGCCCCCAAGACTATTCTCAGTGGCCCCTAACATGTTTTTTAATAATCAATTTCAACTTGCAGCATTGATGATGATGGACTACCATGGCACCTATTATTTCAGATAAACATCCAGATTTAAATTATACTAAATGAAGAATTAGTGTGTTGGGTTATAATTAGTTAGTATATAAAACAATATTCTTAACTTTATATTTGGTCCAGTTTTGCTTAAATCCAAATAATAATCACATTAATGACAAATGAGAGCAATGTCAGAATACCTTCATAATGTAAAAAACAACTATAATTTATTATTTTATCCCTGGCCAGCTATTGTTTTTCTGTAGCTCGGCCTTTGACCCCTGAGCTAGCGGGTTAGCATTGTCCATCTGTATAGAGTCTCTGGTCCAGACGAGAACTGGGACAGGGCTTATGGACATACCAGAGCATGACGACAGGGACTGTGCTGCTGAAGTGGATGGATTCCGCTGCCAGGATCAAGGCTGATGTTTGTCTCTGCGCCGCATGGAAAAAACACAGTGTTTGGACAAAGTGCATCTGCAATGAGCCATGCCAGCTCTGTAAGTGGACACACATCAGGAGGGCACAGGACGGGGGAGTTAGGCTGTCCTTAAATGGTCAAAGTCATGGATAAGGGTTTATTAGAATAACAAGTGGGAAGTGCAGATGCAAACATAGAAGAGCTTTTGGGAATTGAGGCAAGAAGACTAAAATAGAACCGTTTTTTTCTTGTTTTGGCTGATTGTTGATTCTAATTAATTATGCGATTCAAATGGTTCTCAGGAGGAGGAATAGCACGTGTGAACAACATGTATGCATTACCAATAATAAAAGCCACTGTCCAAGATTAAATATAGACATAAACATATATATATACAGAGATATAGACAAACAGTATATATATAGAGAGAGATTTGTTGATTTGAGATGTATTCCGGTGAACTCTCAGGAGATGGGTCTGCACCAGTTTGAACAATATCAATATTGATTTTGAGTTTAGGCTCAGAGCTGCACAATTCAGCTAAATTATAAACATGCTTTTATTTTTTGCTTTACTGTAATATTTTCATTTAAAGTTACAAATGATAAAAAATTCAAATGTTTGTCCACAGATTACAAGTCACATGTCCATATCATATTTGACCTTTTCTTAACAAAAGTTTAAAGTGGATTTAGGTAAAATTTAGCTAGTTTTGGCTCTATCTGGAAAAAACAGGCAGCTGTTTGAATAAAAGCATATACAAAAATATGTCGTCCTTTGTAATACACAGTGTGTAACGTTCTAGCTGAACCCCAGCAGAAAGATTGCATCAGTGATCAGTGCTTAGGAGCTGCATGTCACACAGGCAGTATGTGTGATTGTAATTGTACTGACTTTATTACACAACTATGAGCATATTACAAACTGTCACTTTAAAGAAAAGTGTTGTAAAACCTTGCTACGAAATACTTTTGTACAACATTTTGACAGATGAAGTACTTGTTTGAAATACAAGTCATTTTTAAAGCTGGGTGAGGAATGGGAAAGCCCACCTTATCAAACCAAGACCTCCTGAGGTGAGTCACTTTCTCACAGTCGTAAAAACAATACTTACATTATCACAAGCCATGAACCAGACCATCCCCAATAAGCCGTGGTTTATTGCTTTCACTGTATGTGTGTGCGTGTGTGTGTGTGTGTTGTGTGGAGTCCTGGCTTTGCACCGGGACTTTTGGCTCGGATAATGAATCGGTCTGGGCTGGTGTTCAGACAGGAGTCTTTCAGGAGTGTAAACATCTCACTCGCACCATTTCCCTCTGCGCTGAACCTACGGCTGAAAGTACCGCTGGCTCCGCTCCCGTCCAGGCCTGTCCAGGAGACCTCAGCACGAGAGAGGGGCCAGCAGGTCAGCCGCATTCTTGTCTATTTACATTTGTGGAGACTGCAGGTTCTGAGGACATGCTTTCGGTAAATATTACACAAACACTCATTTTTAAATCCCATAACGAGAACTACAGGCCTAACCCTACTACTGAATTTGGTGAGTGATCGGCGGTAATCAGAGGGGCCAGTGGCACAGATTGGCAGCCGCTCCTCTGACCCAAGGCAGATGGGTATCAGTGGTATCTTGAATGAGACATATTATGCAATTTTTGCTTTTAAGTTTTGAACCATGTTGAAAACTGGAGACCTGGAGGTGTTTTTAGATACAGCCACGCTAATATCTGTAAAAGTTGGCGCAAACATGGACATTTATTAACATTTATGGGCATTGATCTTCCCGCTCCCAATGGACCAATGGCTCCTAGGTGTTTGTAATTATTGCATTACTTGTGTTTGAATGATTTATAATTTTCTGATGTGAAGGTTGGTGAATCAACACTACAAGTCCTACTAAATAACATTTTGATTGTGATTTAGGGCTATACCATAATACATTTAATTGGAAAACATGCAACTCTGCCCATTCTGTCTAAACGCTCCTGTCTCTGTGACATCAGACACAGGAAAAGTAGTTTTGTCAATTTCTCGAGGGAAATGTTCAAATTTGGCCAAAACAAAACAAATTCTACACCTCCCTCTGGTGGAAGCATAGGGTTAGGGCAGGTCAATAGCGTTGTTCCCCTTTATACTTCTCACCATATTTCTATTAAAGTAATTATTTCACATTCTAAAACATTATTGTTTCCATTGTAAATGGTCTCTTTAGAATATTATTGGACATTTCTTTAAAAAAACAGTGTAGAGTGAACAAGTAATGCACAAATGACTTTGTGACAAGATGTTGATCAGTCTAAAGTGGAAACTTAAGGAGTCGACATTTATTATCGCATTGGGATATTGTCATATTATGAAGGGCCAGAGCCAATTACTCGTTGTTACCATTTGATTTAATTTGACAGACTTGCAAAACTAAAATCTGATTTGTAATAACTAAAATAACTGCTAGCGACTTAAAAATGTGGTAATGTTTTGGTTTCAATGTTTCATTGTTTAGAGCAATGTCCTCCTCACACTCTGTTCGCATTTGAACTCTTTCTACAAGTTGTCATTTCCAGGCTGATGCTTCCCACAGAGCTCTAGTTAAACAGCAGGCTTCCTTTGTCATAACGAACAGACAGCTGAGAAAGTCCTTTTGGAGCAGACGCAGGCTCTACTTTCACCACACTCTAAAAATACCACTGGTTTCACTGTAAAACATGTGCAAATGTGGCCTCTCTACCTGCCGTCACTCACATCCTGTGGTTCGACTGACGACTTTATTTTGAGTAAGAAACAGTGGATGAAGAGTCACTAGTTTTAATTATTGGAATAATTGAATTCCAACCACCATTGAATTCCAATACCGGCACCAGGTATTGTGTAACAATAATCTCATTATGGGATGGACCACCATCCCAACACATTTTTGGGGATTCAAGAAAAAATATGGATAATTTTTTCCCAATAATGAGAGTATTTCATGTTTGTCGTCTCGTAGGACTTTACAAAGTTGTTGATTTGCCAAAAACAGAATCAAACAATACTTAGACAGGAAATGCAGTAATAACAAACACATAATAACGACAGATACAGCAGTAAAGGATAGTGCTTAAGTTATTACACTTCACCCTGCAAAGTGTCTCCATATGCAGCTTGACTGTGTTTTGTTGACTTCAAGTTGTATTTCTAAGTCTTACTTACCGAGACGTGTGCTGAATTAGGAATGCTTCAAGCCAAGCCTTGAATGTGGAGACTGTGTCTGCTTCTGAACGTGGACGAGACGCTGATTCCAAAGTCCTCTGTCACCGACTCTGCTTTTTGACTCTTTAGGGACCACCAGAAATGCAGTGCCTGGTTTGGTTGATTTGATACTAAGGTTTCTTGGAGATAAGTAAGTGAGTAAGTAAGTAATCTTTATTGATATAGCTCCTTTCACAGACCAGAGTCACAAAGCATTTTACAATTGTGGGCATTTGTCTCCCACGCTAACATTATTGAGGGTAATTATTTGATCAGGGAGGGAGTCGCGCAGACTTTTGGGGCCAAGTAAGTTATGATCTGTTTTTTCCAGGTTGAGGAGTGAATAGTTTAGGGTCATCCAAGTTTTTATGCAGGCACCTAGCCTTTCTAATTGATCTGTCTGGATTGGTTTCATAGACAGGTAAAGCTTTGTGAGCTGTGTAGCAGTGGATGTTGATGTCATGCTTTCTAAGGATGTGTCCTAATATTAGCCTGTGTGAAGTGTGAAGAGAATTGGGCTGAGCACCAATCGGGTGAGGACTACTAGTGAGGGGTAGTCTTGCACAGTTTTTCCAATGTGGTTTTACTGCAAATGGCAAATAAATGAATCTGAATCTGAATCTGAATCTTTTTCGTGCAATGATGAGATCTTAATTTGGACTGAAAGATTTCAAATGTTATATTGTGTGGTATATGGCAGAAGTTGTCTAGGATATAAGCTATAACAGGGGTGGGCAATTATTTTCTTTGGGGGGCCATATTGGGATATTGCTCGGCCCTCCACCATAGATGGTTAATCTTTTATTTGATTTAGCTAGAAAGGCTACTTCAGTATGAAATATTATGTATTTTAATTGAACACACATGAAGATATCCAGTGTTTGTGGACATTTAGATTAGAGTAAATTGTATTTGTGATAAATGTATAACATGCCATGGTATTAAGTTACAAGCCCCCATTGAGTAATAACTTCTTATTTAAATAAGCAGCAGACTGGTTTGAGGTTATCGGCTGGGCAGGGTCCTTGTGAATCGATACAGAGACAGGAGCTTTTAGAGAGAAGGGGTGCAGACATTTTGTATTTTGTATAATATGTCTCATTCAAGTCAATATTCTGACCACCAATCATAGGTACTAAAGCCAAATGTTGTGTTAAAATCAGTTTTGGATCAGAGTGGGACCAAAAGAATCTAAACCCTCTTTGAAACACTCAGACAGACTGCGTTCCTTTCTTGAGCAGATGTGTGAAATGACCTGGGTTCGTTTCTCAGTCAGATCAGGTCCACTCTGCTTCCTGTCTGTCCGCACAGTCCGGGCCTATCAAAGAGAGAGGAAGTCTCCAGAACAAATCCCATAGTATTTTGCCAGCTTTTACTCATCTACTTTAATATCAGATGAGTCCATAACAATTTTGGCAACTGAAGTGATTGAAAAAAGAAAATCTATCACAATGAAAAATACTTGATGGTTAATTGTTTATTGGTGTATCGCAGATGGACAAAAGCTACAATACAAGACACATAATGCAATTTATTATGCATTACCCTCCACATACAGGACTGTAGGGAGGGTAATGTTATGTACAAGAAGAGGAAGCCCCAAGAACTTTTACTTTGATCACAAAACATTACACCATATATTTTTACTGGCCCTAGAAATGATTTTCAATTACTACCATTTACTTGCAGCATTGATGGTAAAGTAATTGGAGCTACCATGGCGGTTGCACCTCATTTTAATCTTCTTAAGAAAACAGCCCCAAAATTGATTCTGAAATGGGAACCCAACAAGAACTTATCATTATAAATCAATATAACATTTTTTTAATCATTGCCCAATCCTTATCTTTGACCCAGTTTTGGTTCAGTCCAGACATACAGTAACTGAAGTATCCAAGCTCAGGTTATATTAAAGTAATCCTTTTCTCAGCATACCTTCATAATGTGAAAAAATGCCTGTAAAAATATCCATATATGAAAAGATGAGCTTCAAACACTTTCGGGCTGAACTATTTCGGACCAAAATGAGTTTGACCCCCCTGCATTACAACCATAGACCATTACAACATGAAACCCTGCAGCTTTTATTCAAGTGAGGCCTATATGTGAACAAAATCTACTTTTTCTGAAATCGTCCAGAAAGTACTGTATTATTTCTGTGTACATTTACATTAAAAGATCCTTTGGTCATTGCACAGCGGGGGAATTTCAGTGTTGCAATTACAGAACAGAGAAAATGAACAATGAGTCTATGCTAAAATAAAATAAAATCTCTTACTTTAGCATAATAAAGAAGCAAGTATAAAATCTCGAGCTTTAGTATATAAAGAAGCAAGTAGAACATATATAACTGTAGCATATTAAAAAAGCAAGTATAACTATCTATCTTATATCTCTATCTTTAGCATAATAAAGTAGCAAGTATAAAATCTCTATCTTTAGCATATTATATAACTATTGTTAGCTTTCTAGAATGGTCAATGTTTTCGTTTTGTTTGTGTGGATGGATGTGTTTTCGCTGCTACTGGACCCCTGAATTTCTCCTACGGGGATCGTATCTATCCATCTAATAAAGAATATGGTTCTAGTATACATTTCTAAAGTATAAATTACTACCACTTCATAAACTTGCCTCAGCTTCATATCTCTGCTGCTTTGAGCATTTTCAAACTGGTTTATTCTTGGTCCGTCGTGTTAAGTGTTCTGTATTAAACTAAACATAACACTCTTTCCTTATATAGTTATTATCAGCAGCGACAAACAACTATTTTACTCGCAGCTAAAACTATTTCAAAGGCCAACATGGGTGAATCGAAAACGTGGAACAAAAACATAATGAGAAAATATTCATGAGGCTTCCATTTCAGCTCAAAACTCCAGCCTTTTAAGGAAAGACGGGGATTTCTGCCAAAACTGAAAAGATGAATACAATCGCATTAGATAAATCCCATCTTCAGCTGTTTCAACTTGAATTATGTCAAGTTTGTCTAATGTACGTAGCAACCGTTGCTAAGGAGGACCGAACCATGGGTGGGGGGGAAAAGACTTATTGCAAAGTTCAACAACAGTCTCATCTCATCGCTGGCTCTCCTCTCGGATTGGCTAACCGTTTCTTTCTTGTTGAGGATTATGCTGTCTGTTTAAAGTCAATAAAACATAACTAATACCCCGCTGCGGCTCTGCACATGTTTAGGAAAATGTGTATCATTCCTGACTTTGATGATACGAACGCTTGACTGGGCCACTCGAAAAACAAGTGCAGTGCAAACAAATGTAGCGAATGTCACTGTATATATTTATGGGATGAATCTAGCTAGCCATCTTGAGTATATCTGTCAAGTATGTTTATCTATCTATCTATCTATCTTTCTATGTATCTATCTATCTCATATATTGTCTGTTAGTTTTCAAATCTATTGTTTAATTACAACTATAAGATAAGTATTCACAAAGCATGCATGAATACTATGAGGAATCCCCAGCTCTTCTTCCAATGTCCTAAAAGCAGCCCCATAAAATGATGCTGCCACCCCCATTTTGGATTTTTAGCTAAATTCTGGTCTCATCTGACCACAGCATCTTCTTCCACATGTAGAATGTGTCCCTCATGTTGATTCTTGTGGCTTTATTTCAACACTGGCTTCTTATCGACCACTCGTCCAGAAAGAACAGATTCTCGCAGGTGAGCTCGGGATGTCTGCAGCTTTTTCATCTGTGATCAGAATTGTCTTTGAGTTTGGGCAGACAGCCGAGTCTTGGTAGATTTGCAGTTGTGCCATATTCTTTAATGGGTTGAACAGTGCTCTGGGAAATGTTCAAAGCTTTGGAAATATTTGTATAACTTGACCATGTTTCAAACTTCTCCACGACTTCACGCCCTCCCTGCGACCCCTGTGCTGTGCTAAATTGCGTTCATGATGCTATTTATGATGCTGTTTAGTGACCGATGCACTCTGACCACACTCTGACCACAGCTCTATGGCCCTAATAGAACAGCTGTAATTAGAGAGAGTAGATCACAGGTGGCTTTAGATTTAGGGTTGTAAACAAGACCATGGGGCCATTATTGCATGTGAAAGCCAGATCCTGTCAGACCTCTGAAGATGTGCAGGGCAGGACCTGGTTAGTACTGAGATGGGAGACCTCTGATAACGAGCTGCCACAAACTGTTGTTGTGTTATTGGGCAAGGCACTTTATCCACATTGCCCAGAATGGCACAAACTGGTTGCTTAATTTCTGTCAGTGTGCCCCAGGGCAGCTGTGACTATAGTAGTAGTAGTCACCACTGTGTAAGGAGTGAAAGAATAATGACATGTGAAGCGTCATTGAGTGTCCAGAAAAGTGCTATAGAATATCATTGGATTATTATTATTATTATGACGGAATGTGGAAAAGCTCAAGGTGTATCAGGACTTTTTGGAGAGGCACATTGTAAGTAAGTAAGTAAGTAATCTTTATCTATATAGCGCATTGGGGCTGCATCTGTCTGTCACATGTCCTTGTGATCTGAGTGGCAGTGTGTTGGAGAGTGCTGCACAGATGTTTGACGGCACAGAGTGAGAATGTTGAGGACTGCTGTTGATTTGGTTGTCGGCATTAAGAGTGAAGACAAACGGGATTTAGGGGATTGCTGATAATGAAATATGTGCTGCCTGAAGCTTAACAACAGCACTGCTTATCTGCTTATCAGGAGATCCACACAGGTCCAGGTCCAGAGAGGGGATCTGGGAGGAGGTGAGAACATTAGAGCAGGATGTTAAACAGACTGTGTGGAAATCTCTACTCTCAATTTGTTAAATGAGTGTTCTTTCCATATCTGGGAGTTGCCTTTGACAGTTTCCAGAAATTATGAATGTTTGGCCTTGATCAGAAAGTGTACGTGTTACTTTGTGTAGTAGACAAAACAACACATCTGTAGGATGAAATGGTAATTGATTTCTCTACATTTCACACAAGTATGACCAGGCTTTGAATTCAGTTACCTATGTTTTGTTCGATTTCTCAGGCGATATTTATTTTTTAAACAAATCAGACCTCAACTTGAACTAATAATAATCCATTGCTTTTCTGGACACTCATAGACGCTTCACATGTCATTATTCATTCACTCCATACACAGTGGTGATAAACGACTACTGTAGCCACAGCTGCCCTGGGGCTCACTGACAGAAGCGAGGCAACCAGTATGTGCCATCGGCCTCTCCAACCACCACCAACCATCCACGCACACACCAGACTCATGTGTCTTGCCTAGCACTTCACAGCTGCAGCCTCCCCACTGTAGCACCAGAGTTGATTTTTGGGACTTGATTTGAACTCTGGGTCCTGTGACTCCAGATCACGTTCACTTAACATAACATAAATAAAATAAATAATAAAATAGTCGGATGATGGAAAAAGACGACATGACCCTCCAACTTCTCAATTTGTCATTGGGACTTTGTTAAAAAAAAACTGATTATTTGCTGTAACTTTACCAGTCCCTCTTGTTGTGACCAGTTCAAACCGTTGTCTACCATCTCACCGTTTTGCTCATCAGCTGTTAACTATTACATTACCACAAAAACCTGCAACTTAAATGAAAGTGTGGCCTATATGTGGACACAATTTACCTTAAAATGTAGCAGGTGCGATTTATACACAGGTGTAAGAAATACTTCAACCTTAAAAGTGCAGTTGACATTTTGAGCCTGGCCAAAAGTCTGACCAATCTGATCCAGTTATATACAAATCAAGCTAAATACTAACTTCCAAAACAAGTAATTTATGATTAGTGAAGGTAGTGTTTTCCTTCCGAAAAGACTTTGTGTCTCTTGTATTTCTATTGTGTTTTCCCTGTGCACACATTGTGTTTAAAATGCAGTAAGCACAAGGATTATTGAGACAAGTTAGTGCCATATGAACCAACTCGGACTCTGAGGAGCACAGGGACTGGCCTCCTGCTGGTGCCCAGAATCGGAACTAAACATGGGGAGGCAGCACTTCAGATTTATGCAGGTAAAATCTGGAATAGCCTTCCTGAAAATGTGAGACAGGCCTCTTCTCTGAAAATGTTCAAATCCAGGTTAAAACAGTTCTGTTTAGCTGCACATACAACTGAGGGATTGTATTTTTACTTTTTTATTGCATGGTGATTATTTATGATTTCAATGCCTTGCTGTTTCTATCTTGTTTTGTTCATTACTTTGAGTTGCCTTGTGTATGAACTGTGCTATACAGATAAACTTACCTTGCCTTGAAACAGCTCAACATATAACATACTTTGACACATTTTTCTTATATTACAACTCATAAGCTACTGTGTCCTTTGCAATTTCCCTTGTGAATGAATAACATTTATCTTAGGACCGTACTGTCATCTACTTTAAGCCATGACACAACATTCAAAAATCTAACAACAACTCGTTTCTGTATCCGATTTCCAATATTCTTCTCCAAACAGTTTCTTTTATAGTTACTTTTATATTTTTTCAATCACACCTCAAAGTCTGCATGTTACAAAAGCCCTTTCACCTGGCGCACGGTTCAATTAACGACCTAATGGCTTTAGAATGTTGCGATGTCATCCGAGACCCAGCTTGAGAAATTCCCAACACTGCGAGCACAGACACCCACCCATCCAGTCCAGTGCTTTGGCTGGATCTGTGCGTGTCATCAGCATCACAGACCCTCCCTCCTTTCCAAAACCGAGGTGGGCCTGCTTTTACACACTCTCTCCTCTCCACACTCGCCTGTTTTACTGTGCCCCAGACGCAATGGGATTACCAGCAGCGTCCCTGTGCTTCGTCTGGACCCTGGTGCTGGCCGCCGCCTCTCCGGACCGCCATCTCCAAGTGGGACTTTTTGCACCCTGCTCGGCCACGCTGGTGCCCGAGGGCCCCTGCGAACGGGACGGAGATGGGTGCCCGTTTGTTTTCAACCTGCCGCCCATGACTGTCCACCTGCCCAAGCAGCTGATGGACCTGGAGAGGCTGGTGGAGGAGCTGCAGATGCTGAAAGACAACGTGGATGAGTTGAGGGAGATGTGCAAAGGCTGTGCCCATAAGGAGTGCGCTCGGCAGGGGGCCACGCAAGATAATGGAGGCTTGGATGTCAGTGAAGAGACGTGGGAAAGCAATAAGAATGAGAAATGGGGGGATAATGGGAAAACTCTGGACGAAAGGGAACAGGTGGTGCCTGCAGGGGAAAACGTGAGGATTACGGACAGAAAGAAGCTTGATGGGAAACAGAGAGAGCGAGATGACGCGGTGAAGTGGGCTTTAGATAAGCAGAACAGTCCACTCGGCAATTCTACTCACATGCAAAATAGGACATATGGAAAAAGTGAGCGGTGGCGTGATCAACTGACGGACAGTAAAAGACAAACAGAAGCTGCAGATGTGATGGAGGACGGCGGAGTCAAGCCAAGCAACGGAAATGAAGAAGACTCAGGCGGACAAAAGTTGCCTGTTAAAACTGTATTAGGTGATGAGAAGAAGCATGATGCCAGAAGTGAAAATCGCACAAAAAATCAAGCTGAAATTCTGCATCATCAAGACAGGGAGGCAAAACCTAGCAATAGAGATAGCCCTAACAGACACATATGGCAAGATAAGCATCACAAGGCAAGTCACGGGGATGAGGCCGAAAAAAAAGTCGGGAGCATGGATGAAAGCGCAGAGCAGCCAATGGACCGGGACCGTCCTGTCTGGCGCGATAAAACCCGTGTTGATACGAATCAGATGGGGAGAATAGTAGAGGAAAGAGGAGGGAAAGCCAGTGATGGTAGAAAGGAGGGGGGAGACGCAGCCGAAAGTTCACAGAGTGGCCGTCACGTGTGGCCAGATGAAACAATGGAAACTAGTAGCACAGAGAAAATAAAGTCAAATATGTCAATGAGCGGTAATGGAAGCGCGGGCACAGATCGCAGGACTAATGGGGAGGTAAGGGATAGGAGCTTTAAAGGGGAAGAGACGAATGGAGAGAGTTTTGAAGACTTTGAAAACAGGAAAATGATTGAAGGCACAGACTTGCTTTCGGGCAGCCAGAGCTTGGGGTTTATTGACTTGGACAGGCCAGTCACCTTGACATCACCGCCTCCTTTTACAGCCTCACATATGACCACAGATCAGCGGGGACAGCAGGAGCAAAATAATGATAGGGGCAGCACTAAAGAGCAGCTGGGTTTTGATGCAGACTTGGCAAGAGGGAGGGATGGGGAAAGATCACAAAACGGAGGAGTACAAAAAGTGGAGGATGGTCATTTAGAGCCCGTTTTGGGAATACAACCCAGCTATGATAATATAGGTGTGCCCACAAAGACAGCATCTACTGTAATTGCATTAGATACTAGATCCAAATCTAATTTTAGCTCAGATTGGAAAAATGTACGGACAAATTCAAGAGCACCTCTGCTAAATGTCAACACAAACATTGACGTAATTAATGATAATAAGCCGTTTGCTAAAGGAGTAAAACAGCCTTCCGTTGGAGCTGGTAAAATGCACGCTATGGTCACCGCCTCGGCCACTTCTGAGCCACATTTTAACACAGATGTAATCCAAGAAGAGCGCAAATCAAGCTCTGGACCACCATCGCAAACTATACAGGAAAAAGACATTTCTACAGGGATTGAGCTGGATTTCAATCTGAATGCAAAATCATCAACTAACAAAGTGAGTGGAGAGGACAGTGAGACAGAAGTGCATTCAAATCATGAAGAAACCAAATCAGGACCTATAGAGGGTTTGGATACTACTATTTCTCAGACTTCTTTAGACAATTCCAAACAGAGAACAAGAGGATCCGAAACTGTTTTTGAACGACCTTCTCATACTTATACCCATGATAAAAAGGACAATGACATTAGTAACTCAAGTCTTTATGAACAAAATACTAAAGTTACAAGTGGAAATTCTAATTCTGTGTTAACTATAAGTACATCAGATACAACACATTTTCATACTGAGTCCAAAGATATGGAAACAAGCGTCAAACCAGCATCTCAAAATAAAACAAATGCATTTGGTGAAGATGCCACCAGCACATCTATGCCATTTTTCACTGACGATAAACATAAACATGGAGAGGAAAGGCCAAGTCATAATCCATCTAAAGACATGTCAAATAGAAAAGCGAATCATTCTCCATCTTTGAGCATTGATCCACAATCATCAGAGGCTTTTGAGCTGACGACAACGGCCAGATCCACAACTACAACCTCCAAGTCAACCAATCGATACAAGCAAATACCAGACAATTCTCAAACCAACAATGACAAAGATCGTTCAAATCATGATGTAAACTTAGATAAAATAGAAGAAAAAAACCTTGAACGATATGTTACAATTTCTTCTCCCAAAATATTACATTTTGAGCAAGATAATGTAAATACTTTTAATGGAAAAATATCTCAAAGTAATAGCGTCAATGCAACAACTGATAGGCCTGAAAAGATGAAGGTTGAAAATAACCCCAGAGCAGAGAAAGAGGCCTCAGGTATGGACAAATTTGGGAAATTCAACTCAGCTCTAGAACGAATTGAGGATATTGCTACTTCTTCAACAACTGTTCCACTTTTGAATCGCCATTCTGATCGAGAACAATCGGGAATCACAGAAATACCACAATATGGGGAGCGAGCAAGTAATGAAAAAGAGGGTCACACGCAGACGGATGCAACCATACTTGCCAGTTCTCTCCCTTTTAAGAGACACCAGGCAGGTTTCACAAGTGAAATTATATCTACTTCCATCGCCTCAAATCAAATACCGCCAACCGCTACGCCAGCACCAATATCGGATGGTAACGACAAGAGAAGCAGTTCAAGAAGCCCACCAAATCAGAGACTGAAAAAACCCAACGCAGGAATGAAGCCTGAAGCCAATTACCAAAAGGAAAAAAATCTGAAGAATGGCCATAAACCTGACCGCGCACCTTTACCTGACACCCAAGTTAACAATGACCGCAGGCCGATGCACCCGAAGGCTCGCACTAAATCTGATCAAAGCACGCAGCTACAGGTAAACGACAAGAGTAGTCCATCAGAAACACAAATGCAGAATCTGGGACCTCCAGAGCAGACGCCCACGGAGAGAAGTATAACAGGTGTGCGAGTAGAGGAGACAGAAAGCTCCAATGCAACATCAATCAAAGACTCCACGGAAAGCAGATTGAAGCAATTTCTCCAAAAGGTTGGAAATTTGCAAAACATTACACGTAATTTCACGAAAGCTCAAAATAGGTCTTCTGAGTTGAGCGTGAAAGAAGGCAGCAAAAAAGTCCCCAAAATAAATATCAAACTTCCCCAGAAAAATCCAAAATTGAAAGGCCAAGTTGCAAAAAATAACCCCAAGACAGATCCGCGACAGAAAGTGAACGTTGGTGCAGCGCCAAAGGTGAAAAATCCTAAAATAAATCAGATTTTGAGTTTGAAAAACAGCTCAAAAGTGTCGCCAGGACTTAAACCGCAGACCAAGCCAGGAAAGCAGAAACTCATACCTGCAGCAAAGACAAAGCAACCGTTAAAAGCGAAAGATAAAATCCCTAAAACAGATGTGATGCCCACCGCTAATCTTACAAAATTGGCAACTTTGGATACAGCAGAGAACTTAAATACAAATCCCTCAGGTCAAAATGAAACAAGTGTGAATAGTTCAACAGTGGATTCAAACAGCGAGGCTACATCTACAGAGAGTCCACAAACAACTGGGCCAGTCCCATCAATCGCCCTGACACCAGCCCCAAACAAAGCCACCCAAGTCTCCACCACTCCACCTACAAAAAGTGACCTCCATCAAAGCGAAGCCTCCTCGAGCTCTCCCCCCCGGGTGCGTCCCGTCCTCAGGTCAACGGTTCCCCCAGCTGGGCCCCTGGCTGGTCCTAAAGCAGCAGCTGTGGGGAAGACAACTCCCAGCACAGCACGAGAGCTGCGGGTGAAGATCAACCAGGTGGCGGCGTTCCTCAATAAAAGCAGCCCTCAGCGCCCGCATGAGAGGCCCCTGGGTGAAGGGCCCCTGAATGAAGGCCCCGGAGAGCAGAAAGGAGAAGGGAGGAAAGCAGGTAAGCAGGAGTGACATCTGCAAAGGCCACTGATGCATTAGTCTATACAGTTACCCAGGCATGTCAAATTAAGACCCATGGGCCAAATCCGGCACGTGAAACAATTTTTAGTGGCCCCTGTAATGATTTTCAAATATTATTATCACAGTTACTTGCAGTATTGATGGTGATGGGCAACTATGGCATGTTATACTTCATTCTAAAGCCTATAATCTGGGGCAAACAACCATATAATTGAACCTGTTCTAAAAGGCTAACTGAAATGTATGTACTTTTTTTATATATATTTTTTTCTATTTAATTATCAGTCTTCAAATACATCTCTTCAGGATATTTGGCACAATTGTGGTTGAATCCAAAACAAGTAGAAAATCATATCCAAGCTCTACTTAATTAAGAGCCAGTTAAATGTGGTGTAAAAAAAAAAAGAAAAAAAAAGATTACCATTTTTATACTTCTGTTCTGACCACAACCAGCTCTTAGGTATTTTTATTTGTCCTCAACCAAAATGAGTTTGATACCCCTGCAATAACTATATCAGGGGTCTCCAACCTCTGTGGCAGCTCCAGTAGCTCGCCACCTTTCAGAGAGGTCCAAAAGGACACATGATCCTGAATGATTTGCATTAACCCAAACCCATTACATATTTATTCAACTGTAAATATGTTTATGAATGAAGGGATACTGTGCGGTATCACTGTAGATTATGCATATGTGTGTTTTCCATGATCGGCTGTAGTTTTTACTTAGACAACAATTGTATTACGCCTGCTAAAAGAAGTCGCTCTCTGCCGTTTCTGTTTCATAAAAGAGGCTTTCCAATAGAAAAAGGTTGAAGACTCCTGAACTACATGTAGGCCAAAGATGATTACAGTGTGGTTTGTGACTCAAAATGTACAGAATATTTTCACTATAAGGCCAATATGATATGGGTCTATCAGAAAATAATAATAATCATTCACTTGAAACAAATCCCAAAGTGCTACAGATTATATAGATAATAAACAGTTATAAGAATAATAATAAGATTTCTTTTTGCTTAAACAACATAATTTTTTTACTTACTTACTGATCATTTATTCAGTCCAGGAAACATTCCTCTAAGGATCGCTGTTGTTGTGATTTAGGACAATACAGCGTGGATTATAAAACTCTTTTTTGACTGGAATTGGTCTTTTTTGAGATGTATGAGGCATGACATGACCATAGCTGTGGCTACAGTAGTAGTTTATAAACACCGTGTTTGGAGTGAAAGAATAATGACACGGGAAGCGTCTTTGAGTGTCCAAAAAGCGCTATTTAAAACCAATACATTACTATTATTATTTGTAATCTCGATAGTAATTATTTGGGTTAGCAAGGTGGAGGGCCACATAACAGGACACAGCGGGCTGCAATTGGCCCTCAGGCCTGAGTTTGGACATGTCTGGTCTAATCTATCTAATACATTTCATATTGTACTGGTAAGAGAGCAGACATAGGGCTAGAAAGGTTTCAGAGAACTAAATAAAAAAAGTAAAACTTGAAGTATTTGTAAAAACAAAGTAAAAGGTATAAAATAAAACATAATAGCTCACACATGTCAGAATGACTCATTATTTCTTACATAATATCCAGAATGTTTCAATCGTGTATTCTCTTCTAATACATAAACAGAAAACATTTGTTTATAGCGTGTTGGCCTGTCTCAGCGTTACAGTGTGCAACTACTATTAACCGTCGGCCAAGAATTACATAAGAACATTTAAAATGCAACAATTATATAACAAAGGTAACAAACAAACACAGGTTTCAAAGTCAAAATGATGTCGCAAAAGAAAAATTTTCTCGAGGGTCTTGAGTGCGGATTTGCCAGATGTAATTAATACAGTATTATAACCAAGAAGACCACACCAGAAGTGGATCTACGTCATATGGTTTGGTTTCATATCAGTCACATGCCACAAATTCTGTCCTATTGTCTACAAATCAAAGGAGTTTTCTACATGTGTGCAAAATGTGTGTTTTAATTGCTGCTTAAGTGTGTGGATATGTGTGGGATTTACTATCTTCTCCCAGGAGAATAAACCATTAATAAAACGGTCACCATTGAGCAACTCACTTGTCTAAAACCATGTTTATACAGGGTTTGGGTCAGCCTCCTCAGTTTTGAAAACACAGTAAAATATTTATTAGTGGAATGTCACTGACCTTTGCTTCACTTGACCACACCCTGTGTCACAGTTAACGCTGTTGATGGTCTGCATGGGGGTAAAAGATATTTGGTTCAAAGCTTAAATTCAACAACATCACTTTGTTAGATTTTGTATTTGTTGTCCACATCCATGATACGTCTGTAATTACATATTTGTACATTTTAAATGGGTGCATTTAGGTCCTAAAAGTCTCCTATGTTAAAAATGATGGTCTGGTATGGCATGGTCTTGCTTTAACAGTAAAGGCAGTGCCTCTGGTCCATCCAATGTAACTGCTGTGTATGTATATAAATGTAATAAATACATTACGTACTCCCCAGTGTGACTGCTTTTATCCAAGTATGAATCTAACTCTTGTGTTCTAACTCGTGTTCTCACTGTTCTCAGATGTAAAGGCTGTAAGGGACTGCTCAGACCTCCAGCTCCACGGACACAGCCACAGTGGGGTGTACCAGGTGCGGCCTGAGCTCAGCCTGGGCCCAGTGTCCGTCCTTTGTGACATGGAGGTGGAGGGCGGAGGGTGGACCGTGCTGCAGTGGAGGTATGACGGCAGCGTCAGCTTCAACCGCTCCTGGGCCGAGTACCGCGATGGCTTTGGGCACTTGGGCGAGGGGGAGTTCTGGCTGGGGAACAGGCTGCTGCACCTGCTCACCGCCAACAGGAGTATGGAGCTCCGGGTGGAGCTGGAGGACTTTGAGGGGGTCTGGGGCTATGCTCTCTATAAACTCTTCAGAGTAGCCAGTGAGCGCATGCGCTTCAGGCTGACTGTGGACAGCTACTCAGGCACTGCGGGCGATGCCCTTCGATTCAACGCCCGATATAACCACAATAACAGAGCCTTCACCAGCCCGGACAGGGACAATGACCGCTACCCCTCGGGGAACTGCGGGGCCTACTACAGCTCTGGCTGGTGGTTCGATGCCTGCATGGCAGCCAACCTGAATGGGAGGTATTATAAAGGCAGATATAAAGGAGTGCGTGATGGTATCTACTGGGGCACATGGCACAACATCTCCACAGAATACTACCCCACAAATGACAGACTGTCCTTTAAAACGGTCAGAATGATGATCAGACCAAAGGACTTTAGGCCATAAGCTCTGGCAGAGACTGTTTTTAGTGCCACACACTACACCTTTAAAGCTTGGAGGAAAGGCTCTTCCATCCTTCATGTATCTATGGAACATTTGTGTCCATCCTGGTGCACAATGCCGCCGCCTTGTGGCCAGGCTAATGGTCCACTTGAGGGAGTGTCAGGATGTACAAATTGTATATTATTATTTTTGTATCTTTGACTATTTTGCATCAATCATTTTGAATTCATATTTTATGGGCGTGATTGTAAGATCACTTTTATAGTGCAGTAAGCGAGATGAAGGTAGCCAATGTTTATATCTGTTATTTTTTTATAACTATGAGTTCAAGAATTCCACTTGTTTATCCGTAAATTCAACTTCTGGTAAAGAAATATGCCTTTTTTAATATAAGAGTTATATATTGTATTGTCCTACATGATTCCTAGGACACTGGTGGCCTAGCGGTGGTGTGCAATGTGTATATTCGTATCAGAGATTATTTGATGGACAAATGTAAAAAAATAAACCATAACATGTTTTGAATTATGTGCATTTGCTGATATGTGACTGGAATGAAAACTGCAGAATCAAGAAAACTTCATCTCCCACAATGCCCAGCGTCCAGACAACACACATGATTGGACAAGACAAGTTTACGTAACCATACACTTCCGGTTTGTAAAAGCTACTGAACTGCTCCTAAAGCGGTGTTTTTTCCCGCAGGTTCAATTTCAGCTCTTTTATAGCGACATACTCCCTGTTTATTACTTAAGAAAAGCTGCAGAAACACTGATTTGTTTGTTGCGTAAAACATCCAAGCGGAAGTGAGGCAGAGCGGCACGTTCTGAGGTGACAGCAGCAGGAAGCATGCAGTAGCACAGTGTTTACATCACTCACCCATCCGTCCCTGAGTCAATCTGCAGCTCTAGAGTCAGTCATGCTCGGGGCAGTCGCACGGCGGGCCTCCTCATGTGTGGCACTGATCCGCTGTTTGCGTCCAGTCCACGGTCCAGTCCTCGGTCCAGTCCTCCCGAGGATCAGCGCCTGTCATCAGCACACCGCGCCGAGACAGAGCCCCCAGAAGCGGTGGGCTCTGTCTGTCAGCCCCTACACCTGTGTGCGGGCTGAGCTGGCATCATGCAACCTCTCCATCTCCCCCCTGGACCCCCACGCCTTCCCTGAGTCTGACCAAGCTTTTATCACGGTCCATGGGGTCAGTGCAGGACAGGAGGCTGCTCTGGACCACTGCCATGTTCTTTATGATGAGGAGAGGAGAGAGCTGAGAATCACAGGCGGAGACGGAGACAGCAACTTATCTATTGACCTGGAGGCTCCAGTACAATCTAGTAAGTCACTGTTTAAGATATGACCTTTGTGGATCATCAAGTGGTAGGTTTCATATTGAAACAAGGGCTGTGAATCGACAGGAATCTAATGGTAAAGTAGCAATATGTAATGTCAAGTCATCAATAAATGGTCCTAATATGTCAAAAAGCCATTAACAAAACGCTTTTCCAACACTTCTTTCACTGATAACAGTAGTTCAGCCGAGATATTTGAATTTCATATTTAGTTGTATAGCCTCTAAATCTTCTTATTGTTTTCATTTTGATGTCCTGCCCTCCCTCGTTTTACCAATCAGAAAGTCTGTGATCTGAGTTGCCAGAAATCAGTGTCGAGCTAATCTCACTGGTAAAGTAACATGTGGCAGCTGTACTAAAAAAGTCTTGTTATGATTCTCAAACAAGGAATAAAACCTGGATTTCTTTCTTTGTGAAAAATGTGTTTGTTGTTGGCAAAACTCTTAATTCAGATATTATCGTCCCAGCTGAATTCGTCTGCATATCTGGCAACCTGAGTCAGAGAAAGTGCAGTACCACTTTTGGCCAGAATTTTACATGCTGCTCCTTTAATATTTAAGTAAATTATCTGTATTTACACATTTCTTTATTTCTCAGACCAAGGTCCCACAAAGTGCTTTACAATGTTTTACCTTGTTCGCAACTGATTGAAATTGAAATTGGAACCATTGAAATTGGCGCCACCTTTATGAAAGTCTGATTCTGTCAGACTTCTGAAGGCGAGCAGAACAGGGCCTGGTTAGTATTGTGATGGGACACCTCGGGCACAGTGGGTCTGCTTTGAAGTGCCAACCTGTCGTTGTGTCCTTAGGCAAAACACTTCACCCACATTGAGTTTGGTGTGTGTGCGTGGTGGTCAGAGGGCCCAATGGCACATACTGTCAGTCTGTCCCAGGGCAGCTGTGGCTACAGTTGTACTTCATTATCACTGTGTATGGACATAATGCATACCATGTGAAGCGTGAAGTGTCCAAAATAATAAAAACGCTTTATAAAACCAATACATTATTAATATAATTATAGTTGTCTACTAAATTGGAAATTAGCTACATAGCTACAATCTGGTGTATTTACAGTCCCTGTTATTCATAAATACACTCCCTTCCAAATAAACAAATAGATACAAATAAAATAATTCAATTTAGTAATCAATGTATTGATTTTTGAGGCTTAAATATACTTAAACATGCTGTGAAGTAAGCACCGTCTGCCCCAGTTATGGCGCAAAGCTAACATTGTTTGAATTAATGCCCATATAAGGAAATTGGCTCCAGCTTGTTTATGTTCAAAATCAAATCGGCTTCTTCCGGATTAAGGCAAACACTATGGTGGTGTCAGCACGCAGTCAGTCCACATGTAAATTACGCTCTATTGTGCGCCGCCACCTACTCAAAACAATCAAGTCAATACGTTCCAGTGAGTTTCTCCCGAATCGGCTCAGGTCTGGACACCGTCTAAATATACTTCTGGGTTCATTGAGTTCACCACCAAGTCTAAGCCCCGAGAGGTTTGAGATTCCACGAGGCTCACCAGGCTGCTCTTCACCTTTCTCTCCGCACACACTGTTTTTGTCTGTTCAGATTAAATGAACTATATAGTAATTGAATATCCAACAACAGTTAGTTGATTATAGCATCAGGAGCATATTCCATTTAGTATTTTCTCTCCTGTAAAGTTTGTGCATGTTTTGCAGATCTGCTCATCAGCTGTGCGGGAAGTGGCCATGTGCACATCAGTAAAATGGAATGTGACATCTGCAAAGTGTCCACACAAGAGGGAAACTGCACACTGCATTCTGTCAAGGTAAGAATGCAACAATCTCCTCTTTTATAAATGGTAGTAATCTCAACTTGTTACTGTATGTGGTTTTTGAACTTGTGGCTCTTGTGTTTAGAGCCATCATGTTGAGGTGAGGTCTTCAGGAGGATGTGTCACTGGACTTGGTACTATCCATGGAAATGTGGACATCGTCTCAACAGGACAAAGTGTAAGGTCATGGTTCTTTTCTTCTGTCAATAGGTGGCAGCATAAGCCTGGATATAAAAGCAGCTAACCTAACACAACCTGTCTATCATCAGGGACTGATCTGTTACATGTTTATAATCCAGGGTTAAGATCTGGTGTTACTGGTACTTGTAAAAAGTTGAACTGCTGTATTCCATATGTCATTTTTTATAGTTAATATGGTTGTTGTTATGGTCTCTTGGTTTGCAGAGTGTGGATGTGAAGAAGCTCCAGGGCACCACCATGAATGTGTCCACTGAACATGGCTCTCTGAAGGTCAAGGCCATATATGCAGAGTCCAGCAGCATTGCCTCCTGCACTGGGACAGTACAACTGGGACATGTGCACGGTGAGCGGTACATCCCAAAAGCTGTAGATCACCCACTACCTTTGAGGAAGCTCCCAAAGAATTCAGGAATTAAACACGCTGAGCTGAATACCGTAATTACAGAACTTTAGCCGCTAACCTATGTATTTTTATTGTGAGAGAGTATCTCCTGAGGCTAAAGAATTCAGACACAGCTGTGGTTTATGGTTATACCTTGGGATCATACATGGGACTTGTTTTAATGTGATCAAATAATGTAATATATTTTGACCTTTAGTATAAATCTGATACTTTTATTTTCAAAATAGATTGATATATGAGACCTTTTGTTGAACAGTTAATGTGTGTTATTTACAAAGCTTTGATCACCACAAGTTTACGTGCATTAAAACTAGGGCTGTCAAAATTATCGCGTTAACTCACGTTAATTACATTTTTCATTAACGCGTAAAAAAAAAATTAACGCATTAACGCACATCCGAATGACCCGCCCATTTATCCATTATCACTCATAATGCTGCGTGTGAGATGGCATCAGAGCAGGTAGGCCCTCTGGGGATTCATGTTTTAAAAGAATACGCGCGCCACCGCGGGGCTGTTGTTTGCTGTGAACTGAAGTCCGCCTCCTCCGTGGCCGCTCTGACTGTGAGCCGCTCACAACAACACGGCTGTGAGCGGCTGTGAGTGAGTGGCGCCGCGGTAACATGGTCATAAGACCAAACATGCCACAGAACTATTGTCTGCATGTTGTGTTCGTGTCTTTGCAAACTGTGCGTAACCTGTGCGCGCAAATACAGCGCAGGAGTGTCCCTGTCTCCTCCTGAAACTAAACTAAACTGAAACGCTGAATTAAAGCTGGGGTATGTAAATTTCCCCCTTTCATTAACAGCTCATGTTGGTTTTGCCCAAAAGCAAACAGATTTAAGTACATTTGGTATGAATGACAATGTGTCATTATATTTGATAATCTCATTTAACTTCAATTGGAGTGGATTTGAAATAGAATGTTAAAAATGCGATTAATCGTGAGTTAACTCACCATTTCTGTGCGATTAATCAACTAAAAAATTTTAATCGTTTGACAGCCCTAATTAAAACACATACAATCATGTTGTAGCCAGTTAAAACAGTCGTTTGACTGGAACAATCATTATTTCACTGTTATGTATTGAATTAATGTATATATTCTAAGAGTCAATCAAAAACCTTCATGTTCACTAAGTGGTGTTTTTAAACAGGAAATGCCACTGTGAAGAATGAGTCAGGGGATACTGTGATAGGTAAGTGTGCTTCACACCTGTGTGTCTTATTCTCTTGTGTTACAAAGATAGTTGTTAAAGAAAAGGCTTGTCTCTGCTGCACAGATGGTTCTAACAGTGCCATGCAGGTGTCGTCTCACACTGGAGACATAGACCTGTACGTAGGGGATGGTGGCTCTGCAGATGTCTTTAGTGACCAAGGTAGGCACAGACACTGCATGTACAGTGTGTAGTGTGTTTACCAGGCCTGGCAACATGCCCACTACAAAAGAATAATATTACAGGTTTATGGACAGTTCCTCCTAAAACCCCCTGTTTCATATATGTACTATTATACTGTACATGTATGTTTCCATTTGTTGTTTCAATAAATTCCTAGTATCAGTGTAACCTGTTGCAGGATCAGTGAGGTTGCGGGTCCCCTCTACGTTAAAGGCAGCGGTGGATCTGTGTGGAGCGTCTGTGGACATCAGCCCAGAGGTGGTGCTTCATGGAGCAGAAACACGTGAAGCTCCAGACCAGACCAACGTCACAGGTAACCAGACCAACGCTGAAGTAACAGTCTTAATATTCTTGCATTGACTACCGCTACTATGACTACTACTATTACCTACCCCTTTTGTTCTGACAGTATGTCAAAAATTATAAAATGTATTTGAATAATCCAGAAGCAACAGGGTCAGATTGTGTTTTTTCTTCATTAACATTTTTTTGTTTTGTTGGAAAGGTTTTCTAAACGGAGAGTCTCACCTGGAGCAGCCTCATCTCAAAGCTCATACCAAAACGGGTTCTGTCAGACTGAAGGCACAAAGCTGGTTTGAGTCGCTTAAATTAAGCTGATTCATTTTGTTTTCATCCGTTTATTTTTTCACGTTATAAAATGCAGAACTACACTTTTGTTTTTTCTTTTTTTCTCTACTATCTATTTTATTGCTAAAAGAAATGCATAACATAAATGATAATAGTAATGTTATAAATGGTATCAAGCAAGAAAAAAAATAGGAACAAAAAATAACTCCAAGAGATGATAACTATTTTCATAATTAAATACATCTCTATCACATTTACTCACAAAAAAAACGAAAAATAGACTTTGAATTTGATATTATTAGCAATTTAGCTTGTTAAGTTCTCCTTTAACTGTCTACTACATCATCAAGTTAAGATGATTTTATGAAAATATTCTGATGAAAGTATATGACATGCATCAAAAATGTGTTTATATATTTGTTCACATTACACACACAAAAGACACTTAGCTTTTTCCTTTCCCCCACTATAAAAAGCAAACCATAAATAATAATTTAAGTATAAAGTAGAGATAAAAAAGCAAACATAATATAAATTGGAAAAATAGACTGAGAATGTGATTTATTGCCTTTAGTCGTCCTCTACCTCGTCAGATGAAACTGTGTGACTTAATATATGCGTCAAAAGTTAGTTACCAAACATTTAATTTTATCAATGAACACGTGCCAACATCAGTGTCAACCTGAAGCTTTTGGCTCGATACTATTTTTGATAAAGTGTTATTTATTTATTTGTCACTGTTTTGTTATGCTATATGTATGTTGTAGTTTTGTCTTTGGTCACTAGGAGGCAGTATAAGCCTGGATACCACTCGAATGTTGTTCATGCAAGAATGGAAATAAACGCGTACGCAAATGCATGCTGTGGTTTTCATTGGTAAACTAACACTCGGCTGCCAGAAGTACTAACAGTTACTCGAACTCCCAGAGCCGTCATTGTGACTGCTCTAACTGAAATTAGTTTACATCAGTTTTTTTCAAATGTATTAAATTAATTTACTTTTATCGCTAAAAGTGGTGAATATAACTTGGTATACAAAAAAAAAAAAACAGCTTGCTGAAATGCAAATGCTAACTGGTAGCAAGTTAACGGTATGTTGCTATGGTTACAAGCGCTTGCTCCTCTGTTCCACTTAAAAATGAAAAGTTAATTTAAAAAAAACAAAACAAGTAATGGCATATGAATAAAGAAACTGAAAAAGTCACCAAGTTAGGAAGATCAATAATGTATATGCGCTGAATGCATTTCCAAAACTAAAAGCCATCAAAATGACTCCTGAGTTCTAGTGTTATAGAAAAACTAGTTGCTCAGTGCTGCATTTAAAGCTACAGTACCGTAATCACAAGAAATCAAATTGTCATTAAAATGTAACTACTTCCTCGCTCTCAGAACAGATTGACTAGTTTCCAAATGCATGTATTTCTGGTCTCTCATTTTTCAGACAGAAAAGTGAAAAATAGAGTTCTAACCAATCAACTCTCAGCCAAAAGCGTCAAATAGTGACTTTCTTTCTTGCAAGATAAAACACGATTCTAATATGATTAACATAAATGTGGTCAACAATTTACTCTTTCTGTTGAAATAAACTCCACCCTCTGTATGATTAAATACATTTGGTTCCCCGGCTATAAATCTATTGGGTTAAAACTCTATATGTGACATTTTTCTTACTAACTCTCAACACATTGCAACATTCCTTTGGCACCACATTTTACTGACAAAACATCGGGTCGATTTGAGAACAAAACCGGATTCATGTGGTCCTGGTCAAAAGCACGTAAAAAAAAATAACAAAGATACCTAGAGGCAGATAGAAAGCAGCAACACCATGCAAGTCCAATTCATGAGTCATTCACACAGTTTTAATGTTGGTACCTGGGACTATTTAACAGAAAAAAACGAGAGGATTGAGCAGGTACACACTTGTTTACGGAAATACTACATAAAGTCTGGTCATAAAACGTTTTCTTTTACAAGTAACTTCAGGACAAGATGTTATGGCACGTTGAAATACTCTAACTTAAAGATGGACTATATGTAACCTGGATGTGGGAGGTCTGTTATCTAATCTGAATTACATTAAAGCTGATGTACCTTTTTACCTCATAAGTGGGTCTTTTTACTATTTCCTTCAACTGACTAAGTGAAGCCTTTGAGTCACTGCAGTGATTTGGGATGTGTTACAAGATAAGAATTATTAGATAAGAATAATTTATTGTTGTGCTGTGTTTATATTTATTTCAACACATTTTGGCTGTCTTAATTTAAAACCAGATCAGCAAGGAAACAATATAGTTATACCCTTATCTCAAGAGCAGTAGTAATTTTTGTCTCATTCCAAGTCTGTAATCACTAATATTTTCACATCTAAGAATTTTACACTCGCTCCATTGACCAATATTGTTTTGAAGAGAGCAAAATGGGCTAAATTTAAGAACAATACTGCTCAACTCAGGCCAATATGATCTGATTTAGGACAAAAATATTTAGAGCTTTTCATGGCGTTCAAAATAGGTACAGCTATGTTTCTCCAGATAATCTTTTATTTACATACCACAATATTGTGATTTTCTCAATTTTTTCCAATTTCTTTTTAAAAAATGTGCATGTTTGTTCAGGCTCCAGGAATGTGCGGCCTTTTTTGAAACCTTCTTGCAAAATAGGTACCCCAGCTTTACCTTGGCTATTGCTGGATAGGCTTGCGAGCTTCACTTAGGTGGACACGTTTAAGGTCATACAGTGGAATATGCAGTTGGTATAATAGAATATTGATTGCATATCTACATTCATGGATTCAAAGCACAAAAAAATGATAGAGGACTGGACCATGGATACAGTGGACAAAAAGATGTGGACTATCTGTGAATAATTTCAGATATACTGTAGTTAGTCATTCAATTGTTGTGACATTTGGCTTGTGAACTCCCATCATTTGGCTCCAAGACTCCAGTCACAATGTAGAGAAAGTATAACATCTTGAGTTACATACATAAGCTAGCTGGAGCCAATTTCCTTATATTGGCATTTGTTCCGACGCCATTAGCTTTGCAACGTAACATGGGCACACGTGTTGCTAAGATGCTGGACTTTCCTCACCGATTTAAGACACCTTGGTCAATCCTTGTTTGGCTCATATCTGGATTTACCAAGACAATATTAAATATAAACACCAGGATCACAGAGAGTACTAAAGAAAACATTTCAAAGGCCAAAAATGGTGAGTGTGACACAATTAGTTGTGAGCTGAGCTAGAGGAGTTTACTTTTCAATAGGAGTCAAAACGAGTTGGAGCAAAACTTGGTCCATGAGCATTTCCCTTTTGGGTTTCTTTGAACTACCTAGATGGTTAGCATTGTCTGTCTATTTACAGTCTATGGGTATCACAAATCATAAACCGTATTTTTCAATCAGATCACGTTGGAATGTCTTCTGATGAGGGCGTTTTTTCATGACGCAGAGAACACGAGGCTCGATGCCAGACCAAGTTACGGAAAGCAATAAAACTAGGACGACAGCTTGGATCAATTAGGCATTAATATACTAGTTTGTTCCATCAAATTTTTCTCATTCAACAAACAAACAAAAGGAACAGATGCAATGTTTTCCAGTCGATATTAAATTGTATATGTAAAAGCAGTATTCCATAGACTGTGATAACAAATAATGACATTAAAATGGACAGTGTCTGATGAGCTGCAGCTGATAGGTTTAGGTACTGGCTGCTCTTCTGCGTGGCGAGCTGTCCTTGTCTTCCCCTTTCCCTTCAGTCTTAACCGGGTGAACCACAAGCGGCGGGCCCTTCACGCTCATCCAGTGTCTGGGATTGTCGTGGCTGTGCTCCCAGTGATCCACAAAGGGCTCTAGTCTCAGTGCTGCCGACCTGTAAGACAAGCAGTGCACTCATTTACTACCTCCATATGGGTTTTCTGAGGCCGATATATACTGTATTCAAAGTTCAATTCAGCTAATTCTTCACGTCACAGAATTTAGATACATTGAAATTATTTGTGTGTCTTTATGACATTGGGAGAAAAGGATACCCTGGGAAGCTATGAAAAACTTTTAGATGGGGTCTGACCATAGACTGTAAACATTAACGGACGTAGTCACTCCTATCTCCGCCGTTCTAACTAATGGGCCAAAAATTGGGCTTTCATGGAGTGATTCAAAATGGCCGCGGGGGCTGGAAAATGTGAAAAAACGCATCTGTGCATGCGTCAGCCGGCACAAGCCCCATTCATTTAACAAGTGCCTTGAAAAATTCACAGCGAGTAAACAAGACTGGTCCAAGCAAATTCACTCCCCTCAGCACTGACACAAATGTGGAACGGAGCTTTCGGCCAAGAGCCAACTTTTGGACCATCCTGTAAAGACGTTTTTGAGAGGTCAGCTAATGCTATATGTTAGCATTGGCTAATTCTTATTCCGGGTCCACCCCCATCGGCCTGGGGTGGTATTGCAAGCATGTCAGTCATTTTGGCCACTTTTGAGCCGGGACCCGCCCCCACTGGGTCTGACATGCCAAAAAAACTATCCACCCTATCCAAAAGTATTTGGAGGGTGGAACAAAGATACATTTTTACACCGTAAGAAATAAATAATGTAATATGGACCTCTCTTTTTTAATTGCTAATTTCTTTTTTTTTTAAGGCTGCAGAGTCCAACCTCCAGGTAGATTACGAGATCTTCAAAGATAAGTTGTGCGAGTTTAACCGGGTGCTACGTAGTACGAGAGAAAGGTATTTTTCTGAAATGATTGAAGGCTGCAGCAACAATCTGCGTGTTCTGTTCTCAACAGTTAATAGATTAACAAACCCCCCTGTTCAAATGCCATTAGAGCTAACTTCCAAACGTAAATGCAATGAGTTTGCTAATTTTTTCAATGACAAGGTTCAAGGCATCAAAAACGCCATTGTCTCCAATCCACAGATAACCATCCAACAGCCAGAAAGGCTCTCTGAGCTAACTCACTTTGCACCTGTAAATGATAAAACTGTCCAAGAGATAATCTCCAGTTTGAGCTCCTCCACATGCAGCTTGGATGTACTACCCACTAGATTTCTGAAGTCTGTTCTGAGCAGTCTGTTACCTTCACTCACACAGATAGTAAACATGTCCCTTCATTCTGGAATATTCCCAAAGGCCCTGAAAACTGCAGTCATCAGGCCCTTGCTAAAAAAGAGCAGTCTCGATGCTACGGTACTTAACAACTATCGTCCCATCTCAAATCTGCCATTTATGGGGAAAGTCCTTGAAAAAGTTGTCTACCTACAGCTTACTAGATTTCTTATAATCAACAACTCATTTGATATGTTTCCGTCCGGCTTTAGACCCCACCACAGCACTGAGACTGCTCTCGTTAAGGTTACAAACAATATCCGGCTGAACACTGACGCAGGCGAAGTCTCAATCTTAATCCTGTTAGATCTAAGTGCTGCCTTTGACACTGTCGACCATGAGATCCTCTTACAGAGACTAGAGGACTGGGTTGGCGTCGCTGGCCCCGCCCTAAGTTGGTTTAGGTCTTACCTTGAAGACAGGAAGTACTTTGTGGAGATTGGAAACTGTGTCTCAGATCATATGGCCCTGACCTGTGGAGTCCCACAGGGGTCGATCCTGGGACCTCTTCTGTTCAATCTCTACATGCTGCCGTTAGGTCAGTTAATACGCAGAAACGAAGTTTCCTATCATAACTATGCAGACGACACTCAGATCTATGTCTCACTGACTGCAGGAGAACATGGACCAGTGGACTCACTCCTTCACTGTATCCAACAGATCAGTGAGTGGATGCAAAACAACTTCCTTCAGCTAAACGCAGACAAAACTGAAATGATTGTCTTTGGTCCCCAGAAACAAAGAGAGAGCGTCATCTGTCACCTACAGTCTCTCTCCCTAAAACCTTCAAACAAGGTCAGAAATCTAGGGGTAATACTGGACTCAGACTTAAATTTTAATAGCCACATCAAATCAGTAACATCAGCAGCTTTTTACCATCTAAAAAACATTGCCAGGATCAAAAACATAGTGTCTAAAGCAGACTTGGAGATTCTTATCCATGCATTTGTCTCCAGTAGGTTAGACTACTGCAATGGCCTGCTCACAGGTCTGTCCAAACAGGCTGTAAAACAGCTGCAGTACATTCAAAATGCAGCAGCTCGAGTCCTGACTAGAACCAGGAAGTACGACCACATTAGTCCAGTTCTCAGGTCTCTGCACTGGCTACCTGTGGCTCAGAGAATAGACTTTAAAACAGCACTGCTTGTGTACAAGTCTCTCCATGGCCTCGCACCAAAATATATTGTTACATGTTAGTCCCATATGAACCAGCCCGGACTCTGAGGAGCACAGGGACTGGACTCCTGTTAGTGCCCAGAGTCAGAACTAAACATGGGGAGGCTGCTTTTCAGATTCATGCTGCTAAAATCTGGAACAATCTTCCTGAAGATGTGAGACAGGCCTCCTCTCTGACAATGTTTAAAACCAGGTTAAAGACAGTTCTGTTTAACTGTGCATACAACTGAGGGATTTTATATTTTTATCTTTCTTTTTAATGTTCTGTGATAATTTATGATTTTAATGCTTTCTTGTTTTGTTCAGCACTTTGAGTTGCCTTGTGTATGAATTGTGCTATATAAATAAACTTGCCTTGCCTTGCCTTGCCAGATCAGAATCAAAATCATAGTCAGAATTATTTTTATTGCCATTGTAAGTAACAGGAACTAGGCATTTGTTTTGGTTCAAAGACAGACAAGTTATACAAGTAAAAATAAGAATTAGGCATGTATGAGATACCTTCATAAAATTAATTACAACTGTATAAAAGTGCATTGGGTACACACACTAGACATTTAAGTTCAGTAAAGTGACAGTAGGTGACGGTCGAATACATGGAGATAAACATCAAGTTGAGGCAAATGCTAAAAGCTTTCAAGCAATTATTACATTTTTCAAGGTTATTTTATACTTGGATATCAATGGAAATAGGTTTATTATCAAGACTAGTAGAGGAAAACCTGAAAAATGTCCAATATTCTATTTGTGGAACTCACTTTTTGAATGTGTAGTTATTTCTGTGTGTACATATTTTGTTTCACATTGTTAAAAATGATTACTGTTAGTGGGTTTGCTTATCCTTGTTTGAGTTCAGTTATGTTTAGATTGAAACTGAATAATTAATTCTGTTTTGGAATTGCTGCTCAGCGTACCTGGAGATACCCCTGCAGCAGTCCATTGAAATAGAGCACAGAGGAGGACAGATTCTTTCCAAGTGGTGGACGCTGCGATCGGTCAAATGAATACAGCCGCTCACGTCCAGATGCCTGAGGTACGGAGCTCCTGTGGTCAAGTAGTGGATGGCCATATCTGTCATCTAAACACACACAAGATTCACTGTTTTAAGATAATGTTTCCAGTTAGAGAAATTTTGATAATTGCGTTTGTTATTCATGCCTCTTTCCCCTTATATTATGCATGTCTTAAATCATGGTTCTCAACTGGAACTATGTCAGGACCCAGCATCAACACAGAACAAAGAATCTTTTTTTTTTCAAATCATTGAATAAAACTGCAACGCTAAATGTTTATGAACAACAACAGGCTATGGACTCATACAAAAATAATCCTATAGGCACCAAACTAGCAGTTTCCCTATATTTTTTTAATTCTATATTTGCACAAATTTCTTAATACTACTTTCTTAAATAGTTTTACTTTAGTTTAACTTGGAAAAAAGGAAAGGATCAAAGGCCGCTCAATATTACCCGCCAGTTGAGGACCTATGTCTAAAATCTTTCATTCAATTTCATTTCATTCAATTCTATGTATTTTTGTATACCCCTATATCACAACAGCAGTGGACTTAACACAGCTGTCAAGAATCAAACAGTTTCAACACGGAAAAAGCAACAAAAAAACACACACACACACACATCAGCCATTGGTTCATAGGGAGCGGGATGACCGATGTCCATAAATGTCAGAGGAAAATGATTCACGTAACAATGTCCATATATGTTCCGGATAATCTCTGTTCTTAGACCCTACTGCATTTGCAAGTAACCACTCAAAAAAACAAGGTCTTCCATAACAGCACTAACCAAGCCATGTCCTGCCTAGCCTCAGAGTTCTGACAGGATCTGGCTTTCACATGCAGGTATGGCTCACTTTCACCAGTATATAATTTCACCTTCCTCACCTGTCTGCAGGCGGCCATCTTCAGTGCAGTCAGGCCTCTGCAGTAGAAGAACAGCGTTCTAACGGCCCGGTCCGTCAGAGCTGTACAATGTGAGATGTCAACGTCCTCTAAATATTTGACATTCCTGCAGAGGTTCTGGCATCGACACACAATATAAAACATGATTATCTAGAGATTCAATATTACATTTGTTTAGTGTCATGCCCTCATAATATTTCTTGCTAAACATTGATGATTTCAAACTGTTCTGAGAAGCCGCTCCAGTTAAACAGGGGATTCACCATCGACTGTATATTAGGAGTGGACATAACCAAGTGTTGATGTCATCAAAGTGTTAGCGGCTAACAGTTAGCCTTAATGTGGAAAAGGCAGATATGAACATAAGGTAGCTGGAGCCAATTTCCTTATATGAGCATTTGTACCATGGCATTAGCTTCTTGCTGTCACAGGGGCATTAGCACAGGTGTTGCTAATGCTGTTGCTAAGGAGAGCAATGAAGGCATCTGATTGGTCAATCCTTACATAGCTCATATCTGGAAATATGAAGACAATATCAAAAAATATAAACACCAGGGTCATAAAGAGCGCTGAACCACATATTTCTAAAACCCAAAACGGTGAGTGTGGAAAAAATAGTTACTGAGCTACAAGTTGGAGCGATTTGGAGCTAAACTTTGACTATTTGTCCTCATTGATCTAGCGGTTAGCATTGTCCATCTATATACAGTCTACGGGACTAACCCAAATATGACCACACAGTTTTTTATTATTGCACACCTCAATGCCAACATCAGTGACACAGATGCACTCAGCCAGAACGATCTTCCTCAAGTGGACCCTCTCCAAAGCAGCCAGGCCCTGAAAAGAACATAGAACTAAGTATTGAGGACTAACGTCATAATACATTTTGCTTAATCAATGACTAATATCAATGACTGTAACTGTATACGTACTGTGCATGTTTAAAAAAATCTATCTTTGTCGTGGTGTGGACTTATTAGTTATTATTATTATAGATCCATGTGTGGACTTGATCTTATTTTGATATCCATTCGTTCTCTTGTGGTTTGACTTTTACTTCCTGTCTGTGCTCCTGTCCTCTTGTTGTTAGTCCATTGATTTTTCCTGGTTTCAGTTGTTCAGTGATTGTTTTATATTCTTGTTGCACTTATAAAATTATATTATTTTGCAGTTCTTCTTTTGGCTCCTTCGCTGTTTTATTCAGTGAAAATCTTATCTTTGCAACAGTTCAAACGCCGCCTGACATGGGGCCGCTGTTGGTGCTTGTGGTTCGAGACACAACTGGTCTGGTTTTGATTCCTTGGGCAGACGGAGGCCTTTCTGCATGGAGTTTGCATATTCTCCCCGTGTCTGCGTAGGTTTCCTCCAGGCGCTTCGATTTCTCCTACCTCTAAAAACAGTGGTAACAAGTGAACGGCTTCTGAGATAACCGCGTGTGGAGTGAATGGAAATGACACCAAATATGTGCGATCTTGGTCTGTGAAATGCGCGCTGTATAAATAAATAGGACTGAGGAAGACCTGGTCCTGGATGCTGCAGCCGCTGATGTCCAGAGAGCGGATGGAGCTGTCACTGAGGGCCTCCAGGGCTCTGTCGCTTAGGCGTGCACAGTGACTCAGGTTCAGATGGTAAAGCTGACTCATTCTGAACAAGGAGGACGAGAAGGACGTTTCTCATGAGTCATTACGGAAACTTATTGCATTCATGTATAAGAAAAGATTCAGTTTTTACGTTAAAACTTTTCATGAAAAATTAGGTAAATCCTGCATTTTTAAAACATTTCATTCTTTTGTACAGGGAAAAATTAGTTCAGCAAAACAATGAGTTGAAGGAAAAAAAAGAGAAAAAAACCCACATCCAGAGACAATAATGTACTCGAGTTGCAGCTTGCAGCTACATACAGTATTTTCTTACTCAATCATGGCATACAAAAATAAAAGTTTCAGTTCATGTTCATACATATTGTTTGCAATTAGTTTACAAAATGTCTGTGTTTGAGGTTCCTTCCAGTATAGCAGCATATTATAAAGTCTTTCAAAAGGTAAAAGTGACAAGAACTTTTTGCGCCTGCATTTGTTAAGAAACATTGTCGGGCCTCTGTCGTTCACACTCACATAAAAGACTTGAGTGTTTGTTATAACAAGAAAAGCTTTAGATGAATCACTCTTTTGTAGTTTAAGAAAGTTCATGCTAGGTTCTTCCAATGAGACAAATGTGCAGCCCCCACTTCTCTACACCCACAAGAATTCTATTTGTTACTTGTTATCATAATACATGTGATAATACATGTAATCACTTATAATATGTTCTTTTTTGTAGAAAACAGAAACACTTTAAGGCAAGGCAAGTTTATTTGTGTTACCCAGTGTATACCCAAGTCAACTCGCAAGGCATTCAAAATAATAAACAGTATGTTAAAAATGCCAGCCTCAAACCTTCTAACCCTGTTGTTTATGTATATTGGAGGACTCTAACCCTCTTTTGATGTATACTGTGGTTTTAAACTCTCCTTTTTAACTAAGCTTTTCTCATAAAAACAAATAAATCCATAAACTTTTTTGTTTGAGTGAATGCATTAAACTTTCACATGTTGTCGTTTGATCAAAGACATACCTCAGAGCGATCTTCTCCACAGCTGAATCCGTGACACGACTACAGTGACTTATATTCAGCTCTCGGAGTTTAGCAGCCGACTCGCCCTCGGTCAGGTGCTTGATCCCTGCGTTCCCCACACTACAGACACAAGCAGACAGACACACCACGTGAATCTGAAAAGCCCTACACAACCGTCCATTCTGGGGCCACACACTTGCAGCACATGGAGATGTCGAGGTGCAGCAGGTGCCGGAGCGTCCCGACATGTTTCAGACTGCTGTCGTTCAGTCTGTAGCACTCAGCGGCGTGGAGTCTGCGAAGCCCCCCGGAGCGGCTGCACAGGGCCTTCCAGCTCACCTCCGATACCTGGTTATTCCCTACAACACAGACAATATACAATAAAACATAGTGAGTAAGTAAAAAATTTAAAATGTAAATGTGCTTTATTGTCCCTGTAGGGAAACTTGACCTCTGTATTTGACCCATCCTAATGCCAACCTGGCATTACCTTCACAAACACAGGAAGAACATGCAAACTCCACTCAGAAAGACCCTATTCTGACTGGGATTTGAACCCTGGACCTTCTTGCTGAGAAGCGAGAGTGCTATCAGCCATCGTGCCGCCTGCGATAATATACAAAACATTATACTGTACTTATGAGGATACTGATGCATACAGTAGAGTGCAATATTTCTAAAGTCATGTTACCACAAAAATATTGTTCCCTCGTTTATTGCGGCCGTTACGTTCTAAAAACCTGCAAAAAGCGAGGTAGCAGCTATGTGTTTTTAAGGTTGTAAAACCCTCCACTACACACTACACACTACACACTACAATCTTTTCTAACCACCTGAACTCACGACAGCTACAGTGCGATCGCAAAGACATCAAACATGATCGTTGTAGGTCTGGGTGCTGCTGCAGCTGTCAAAAGCCATGCATACACTGTAAAAAACAGCTGAAGAGGGCATCATGCAGAGGGGCAGGAGCAGGACTGAGGGATACAAGAAGGCCGTGGTAGTCCTCTGAACTAATCATAGCGGTGCACACAAGCCATAAACATGTTTGATGTTGTAGCCATGTGGTTAGCCGTGCTTCCAACAGCCATCAGCGTGGCCAGATTAATGGTTTTATTTATTTTTTCCACTAACGATATTATTTCACATTCTAAAACATGACATGACAAAGCAAATAGTCTCATTACATTTTTTTAATAGCCAAAAAGAATGTGTAATATTGATTCTTTAAGCCACCTCTGCAAAAGCTGCATTTAACTGCTGGTCCTATTAAGATCAGACATTTGTGGCTCAAGTCTATTCACTCTCGAGGAATAAAACTTTTCAGATCAAATGAAAGCTAAACTAAATAATATCAGTGTGTACAACTTCAGCATTACCCTCAATATTGAAGGACCGCAGCTTGGCCACATCTGCAACGGCGGTGAGAGCGATGTCGGAAAGATTGGGTGCATCCAACAGACACACAGTGGAAATACTGTGACACCCGGACAAAAGAGCCTGAGATGACAGTTTGCGTTTAAGCCGTGAGCACAGTCAACATTTCTCAAACAAGTTCCCAAAGCAAACATACCAACACGCAGCTGTCGGACAGTGTGGGCATGTCATTGATCACTATTTCTTTGAGAGAGGGGCATCCAGCGGAGATGTATCGGAATCCACTCACCGTCATCTGAAAGGAGAGACGTGAGTGAGTCATCCCGCTGCACTGCAAAAAATAATAGAATAAAGTTGTTTTTGGGTTGAGTTGAGTACATTTTGACGACTTTGAAAACCAGATTTGCCAAGACAAGACCGGACAAGCAGTTTAGTTTTAAATCAAGTGCGGTGTCATTTTTTTTGAGTTCCTCGTCCCATTTATCTTTTTGTATTTATGTCTTATATCAATCTTCTTATTTTGTCTATTTTGGGGAGACTTTTATAACCACCTGAACACACGACAGCTGAAGTGTGATCACAGAGAAATCACATCTGTTCGTTACAGGTCTGAGCGCTGCTGCAGCTGTCAAAATCCATGCATACACTAAAAAAAACAGCTGCAGAGAACACCGCGCTGAGGGTAGGAGCAGGACTGAGGGTACGGGAAGACCGCTGTAGTCCTCTAAATTTATCACCGCGGTGCACACAAGCCACAAACAATTTCTCCTGACTTTATATATTCTTTACATAATAAATAAAGGTAACTGTCATGTTATACTAGCGGTTTTATGTTGATTATTATGTAGTTGGAGATCAACCGCTGCATGATAAGCACATTGTAAAAAAGAAAAACGTAAAATTGGACAGACAAAATGCTGTGTAATCTGAGCAGCGTTATAGTGTATGACCATTGTAATATGCTCATATTTTTCATATAATCATACTTTTGTTGCCAGAATATTCCTGCCTGTGACACATGTAGCTCCTAAACATGGATGTAATCAACCAGCTGGGGTTTAGCTAGAAACTGTGTACACTTTTTGAGTTACATAATACTTATTTTTTTGTTTTGTGTGGCTGTATTTATTTTTTTGTTGGTGTATAGTGTCAATAAAATCAAAACCAGTAACATTTCGCCTAACAAACTGGCAACCCAAATGAGAGCCTCAATCTGCACTCTGATTGGATAATCAGCTTGAAAACTGTAAACATAATCACATTGGTTCAGAAAAGGCCCAATATGATGTATACGTCCCCAGATAATGGGTCCAAAATGTACGCAACATATGTAGAGTAAATGAAGAGATTACACATGGTCCCTTTAATGTATGTATTGTTCTGATCACTGTAAAAGATGTGTTGAAACATAATAAAGTAGAAAGAATAATCTCAAAAAGCTCCATTTTGGCTGAGTTCAAGCGAATATGAACTTATTTGATATCCCTTTTTGCAGTGCCTGGCTTCATCCCCACACAGAGCAGAGAAAGTCCCATAAAGTGAAGCCATACATCTGGAACAGGACTGGCGCGCATTCCCGGGGGCGTACGTTTCTCGTCCACCCGGCATGTGTGCAGAGTTCTGTTGTGGACACTCTCGGAGCAGGGGGCGGGGCTCTCTCAGCCTGATAAACCCGGCCCGGGGTTGTGGATGTTTCAGAATACAGCGGCCTTCAAGAGGAGAGCTCCATCGCCTTTACCTGAGTGCAGCCGGACAAGTTGAGGTGGACCAGATTCCGACATCCGCGTCCAGTCGTGAGGTGAAGAAAACCCTGGTCTGTGAAACCGGAGCAGTAAGCCACACTGAGGTACTGGAGATTTAAGCAGTTTCTGGAACAAGGGCAAACAATATATTGCTAGATTATTAGATGCAATATTGATTCTTTATTTCAATTGTTCCCCATTTTTTTGTGTTTATTTAAAGTGACATATGTTTTAGATTTGATTCATATTTTTACTTTAATAACAATGCATCAATAAAAATAACTAAAAAATGAATGGAGGAGTTTTTGGTTTTAGCATCAATGATGTTTTTTATGTGGCAGAGCATTAGATAAGGAGCTCATGTTTTTTTACTGCATGGTTTTGTGTAATAATATGTCAAATCCTGTTAAATAGAAAATGTTCTGTATCTAGATTCCTGTGTTATTGTGGTGCCACCTGCATGTGAAAGCCAGATCCCCTCACACCTCTGGAGCTAAGCAGGGCAGGGCCTGGTAGCTGTGGCTATTGTCACTATGTATGGAGTGAAAGAATAATGCCATAAAACCGATGCATTATTGTATCATATGTATTGGGAAATGTTTTGTGTTGGCAAGCTCTGAAAGATAAACATGATAATGGTGGAAATAAGGCCAATAACATTTTCCCACTATTTACTAGTTTCACTGCAAGAAATATACAAACATACAGTAAGTGCTAGAAGTAAGTCCTTTTTTAAAATGTTGATTTGAGTACATTTTGATTTGCATAAACGGTCAATAAAAAGCAAAAAGTCTCTTGGAAGGAAAGAATATTGTGCCTGAGGTATAAGATCTGCTTGTTGATTTTGTTCTCTTGGCAAATCTTGTTCTAAGACCAGCAAGGCCTTAGTTATTCTCACTCACATGTAAAACAACATGGTAAAGTCATAGGATTCTGGCTAGTTATCAAAAAGCCAAATTAATGCTTGTTTTAGAGAAAATGCAAATGTTTGTTTTGCATTTCACAACTGTTTTCTCAGGGGTCAAAAATATAGAGTGGAATAACTGTGTTTTTGTTGAAAAGAGTCGGTGAAGTGTATTGCTCATGGGCGCAATAATAACACAGTTAATGCTTGCTACAGTTGACACCCACTGTGTTACACTCATCCATTAAGTAAAAAATGAAATGCCATTAGAATAATATTTGAAAGGTTTAAAATGTAACCTTTACCAAGTTGTTTAAAAAAAGCCAGATCCATTATAGTGCCGTACAAATAAAGTTTCACCTCTTCAACAGAAAAACCTTTCAAAAGCAAAGTGAAAAACAAAAAATGTTGAAGATTGTAGTGAGAGGAATACATTTTTTAAAACAGATTTCCAGATATCTGTTTTTTCAAAGACTAGCATAAAAACAATGGGCCTCATTCACGAATAACTTCGTAAGAAACTACTCAACTTTCTTCTCAAGTTGTCCTTAAGTAGATTTCTAAGAAGTCCCCACGTGGGATTCATCAACGCACTCGTAAGCCGCTGAATTGTTCGCAGCTGTTCTCTCAGATTGATGAATCCCATTTCCTCGTAAGTACAGCGCGCGTGCCAGGTGCTTCATTAGCATAGGTACTTAGCATAAGTAACCGCCCACTAATGCCCATATAAGGGACTGCAGGGCCGTGTGCAGACGGCAGAGGAAACAGCAACAGGCCTAAAGCAACAGGCCACGGAGCAAAAGAGTCACCCTTTTTTCTTCTTTTACCAGACTGAGAATAAAGTTATAAAATGTTGACTTAAAAGTCGAAATATTATGATAATAAAGTCGAACTAGCAAAATTATGAGATTAATCTAAGAATATGATGAGATTAATCTCAAAATGTTATGATGTTAATTTAAAAATATATTATGTATTATTTTAAAGATGAATCTCAAAATGTTTTGAGATTAATCTCAAAATATTTTGGACCCTGGGAGGAGATCCAGCGCGGACCAGCGCTGAGACCAATGCAGACCCGAGGAGAGACTGGAGTGACCAGCACACAGAAACCAGCGCGGACCTATAGGAGAGACCGCATAGACTGTAGACACCTGACTGGAGAGACCGGTGCGCAGAGACCAGCGCGGACCGAAGATAGACCGCATAGACCAGACTTGAGAGACCAGCGCGGACCCGTATGGATCCAGGAGCATGCAGGAGCACCCGTATGGAGAGACCAGTGCAGACCCGTATATGGGAGAGACCAGTGCAGACCCGTCTAGATCCATGGGAGAGACCAGTGCAGACCAGTATAGATCCATGGGAGAGACCAGTGCAGACCCGTCTATCCATGGGAGAGACCAGTGCAGACCCGTATAGATCCATGGGAGAGACCAGTGCAGACCCGTATAGATCCATGGGAGAGACCAGTGCAGACCCGTATAGATCCATGGGAGAGACCAGTGCAGACCCGTATAGATCCATGGGAGAGACCAGCGCAGAGACTCAGCGCGGACCCAGTAACCTCCTGCAGCAGCAGTATATATGCCGTTGTTCTGTGGCCCGTGGATAAAGAAATGCCCCCTATAAATAGGAAGGGGTCACTAATACACGGCAAGATTTCCAATGTATTTGATAAAGCGTTGGCACATTTCATTTCAAAATGAATTAAAAAGTAGGCCAGATCTGCAGTGAAAAAGGCGGTATATAAATAAAGATTACTAATAAAGATTACTACAAATAAATAAATACATACATCGATATGACGGACATATCACTGGAATGTTGTATTTTTATTCAACTTCACCAAAGAGGACAACCTCGGCGTGTGAACATGTCGGCACTGAATGCGTACGAGTGCTCCTGAGGACTCGTAGGATTTGTACTTGCCCAAGAGAAATTCTGGTTACGAGAAATATTCGTGAATGCCACTTTCTTCGTAAAAACCGCGTAAGTAGGATTTACGTACAAATCTGTTCCTAAGAACCGTTCGTGAATGAGGCCCATTGACTACACCGACTGGTAACAACAGCTGTTTAGCGTCAATAATAATAATTATAATTATAATAGCAATAATAATAATTGATAAATAGAACTTGATGAGCTTAAGTAAATAAGAAAAGAACTTCAGAGAAATTTTTACATTCTTCTTGTAATAAATCTATCGACATATAGTGCGAGCACATCTGTTATGCGGAGCCTGAAGGCTTTGGGGCATGACAGGAAATGAGAAGAATTATTGATACTTGTGGGAATGAGAGGAAAAAGTACAAGGCCAATAAAAGCAAGTTTACCTCCAGAGTTCTCTGAGCGCCTGGTTTGTGACGTTGGTGCAGGAGAGGTTCACGTAGAGCAGACTGGGACAGCCTCTGGTCAACTTCTGGACCATCACATCCTGAGAAGGACGTTTAGAAATATTTACGATACAAGTTTACAAACCTCGTACAGTATGTTATGTTAAGTTTCAAAGTGCTTACTGTAACGTTGGAACACTCCGACAAGTTGAGCTCCTGGAGATTTCGACATTCACCTAAAAAGGCAGTTTGAAAACTTTTAACCAATTAAGTCATACATCGTTTAATCTAGTGCTTCCCAAAGTGGGGCCCCTAAAGATTGTCCCCACAACCAGTCTTTAGAATGTATAGCAAATCAATTAAGATTGAAATTATGAAATAATTCCTACTTTACAAATAAATCATGTGTATGTGTTTTAGTCTAAATTTAAGAAATAAAACCATTTCCTATTCTAAGTTGGATTTCATATTTCATATATTACCTGCACGGGGCTCCAGACTTTGGGAACTTCTGGAATCAATCACTAAACATTGGAACTGAGAACCACTAGGAGCAGACAGCAGTGGGATGATGCGGCAGTAGTTTAGATGATAGAGTTTGTATCTAAGCTGAAGGTTGATGGTTTGAATCCTTCTGCCAATATGAACATCTTTACGTGAGCGGTCAGACTGACTGAGCCGCAGGTGTCAAAACAGCAAGACACTTGACCCCCTCACACTCAGTGAGAGTGTAGTCTATGGAGTGTACGCAGGTTTTTGAAGGGCATCACAGAATCACAGATGGCACAGTGGTTAGCACTTGTGCAAGAAGGTCCTGTGTCTGCTTCAGACAGGCTTCCCATGTCTGCGTAGGTTTTCTCTGGGTGCTCCGGTTTCCCCTACCACTAAAAACATGTGCAATAGTTCAAGGTGAGTGAGTGCGACTGCGGCTGGAAATCAACCCAAGGCTACAATCTGGTGTTCATTAATTCACACTGTGAAACAAAACAAAATAAACTAAATATGTCTGATGTGGTAATGATGGTTTTATAGGGAAAATATTTGAAAAGGAAATGACAGAAAGCAAGATCAGCCTTGCATAATACAGCCACGCCTATAGCACAAACTATACAATTATTGGAACATCACCACTTGGAACATATTAAAATGTGTGGGGTGTTCTGTTGTAGTAGTTGTGTAGTTACTCAGTGTGAAGCCTACACTGTAAACCCTAACTTCAACCCTACTTCAGATATCAAAGTTATTTTAAATAGATTTTTCCCAGTAAGTAGATATTACTCATTTATTGTTAGTTTATTTAAAGCTTGCCTATGTCACTCAGGGTTTTCTTTGAATTGAACTGTTTCTGTTCAAGTAAGCCTCACTTTTGACATTTTGACGTGTAGACTCTTTAATGAAGCAGGTGTGTCAGTGGTAGGATGGCCTGGTGGCTGAGTGGGTAGCACCACTACCTCTCAACTGCAGGGTTCTGAATACGAATCCCGGTCGGAGCATAAGTAGAAATTTAAACTTTATTGCAATCACTTGAGTTACTTGGTAATATGAAGTAAAAGATGTACTCGAGGAATTCAAGTGAAGTTAATACGCAATTTATTTCCATGGTTTTTTCAAGTAAACTTTACTTGTCAGGGTTTACAGTGTAATATGTGCAGCTTCTAAGGATAGCTGCCCTGGGGCAGACTGATGGAAGTGACTACCAAGCCGCACACACCAGACTCGTACTACAAAATACAAAATAATAGTCTTCTGGTAGTTTGTTGCCTCCATTTCTCATCGTCGTAAGTTCGTAACATACATTTCTTCTTGTAAAACCATGATTCCTGACCATGTCTTACGTCTCTCACTTTGCACTCGCACTTAAAAGCATCTGTCTTGTATTTCTTCTAAAATGTATGGCCAGTGACTTACGGCTTCTGATTTTCAGACTTTCATCTCAAAGTTCCAGCCTTCATTGAGACCATCTGCCCTGGGTTTAAAATGCGGCTGAGCGTCTCTGTGCTCCTGGTCGCCTCTTTACTGGGGCTGCTCCTCCTCCCCTCCACCGAGGCCAAGAAGCAGAACAAGGGCCGAGGCATGAAGGGGGCCCGCCACAAGCTTTCCAGGTACAGGACAGATTTCATATCGACAGGACATATCTGTCCTGGTGTGTCTCAATAATATGTTGTTAGAGGCTCATAAACACCATGAACATGTCCAGAGTGTGAGTGTCCTCTCCCAGACCCAGCTGTGAGTCAGCGGCAAACACCAAAAACTTTGATTATATATGTGTTTATTATCTTTCAAATCACACCAGATAACAATATTTCTAAATCCATAATAGTAAACTCTGTAAACAATAGATAATATCGTTTTTTCATGTGAATTTGCCTGAGAATTGTTACAGTATGTTAGGATTACAAAATACTATCAAATAAACCTACACAAATAAATATAATATAAATAATTCATAAACAATGACCAGTGTTAAAGAAGGGAAAAAATAAGTGAACTGTTGTTTTCACTATGACACCACACATTACACAACAACAGAAACGGTAGAATGCTACTTCTTTTTGGAGTCATAACAAAATTGTAGTCCATACAATAACTACAGAAAATCATGGAGACCACACATGTCAAATATACCATAATACTGTACAACCCTGTATTAGTGAACATAATGAGAATATGTATCGTTAAAAGAGATATGCAATTACTCAAAATGTAATCTTTCAGGATCGTGTTAAATTCCTGGATCCTTCAAGGAGCTAGCTGAAAGCGGGTGGTGAGCGACAGGTCAGAGACCATTGCTCTACAAATTACGGCGCCGTAAAGATGGCGCTGTGGCAAGAGCTCTGGTGTGTGTCGTCTGGTGCACACTGGGGTAGTCTTGCACAGTTTTTCCAATGTGGTTTTACTGCAAATGGCAAATAAATTAATCTGAATCTGAATCTGAATCTGAAATTAGAATGAGATAAAACACAACAACCTTGAATACGATCTCACATTAGCACAACGTATCTCAACAAAGCCAAATCTCTGCATAATTAGTGTTTGTGTGTCAGGGTGCGAGGAGCTGGGCGTCACAGCCGGTCAGACACCTCCAGAATAGTGGCCCCTAACTGCGCCGAGTCCACCGAGTCTGGAGACGTCTTCATCGACTGCCAAGAGAGACACCTCAACACCATCCCCTCCGCACAGGCCTGGTCCAAACAGCCCAAGCACCTACTCCTCGCACGCAACCGCATCAAAGTCCTCCGCAATAGGATCTTCACCGGCTACGAGGGCCTGACCAGTCTGGACCTTCAGCAGAATGAGATCTCTCTGGTGGAGGAGGGGGCCTTCCAGGGACTGACCCAGCTCACCACACTACTGCTGCAGCACAACCGGCTGAGCACCCTGAGCGAGGAAACCATCATCCCCATGCCCAACCTTGGCTACATGCGCCTGTACGATAACCCCTGGAACTGCCAGTGTGCCATGGACAGCCTGGTGCGGACGCTGCAGGTGCCCAGCAACCGGAACCTGGGTAATCATGCCAGGTGAGGAGCTACTGGACATGGAATAAGTATGTATAGGTGTATGCAAGAAAGAGGAGACTGTATGTGTCTGTGAGTGTTACACTGAGGCAGATTTACATGTTTAACGTTATTGTTGTAGTTAAAAGATGTGGTTCTCTCTTACAGACTGTATATTAGGTCTGTAATATTAGGAATGGACTCACTGAAAGACGTCACCAATTCAGAAGAAGCCCATTTGAACATAGGCTAGCTGGAGCCAATTTCCTTTTGTTCGGGTATTTGTTCAGAAGACATTAGGGACGTGTTGCTAAGATGGTTGCTAAGGTGAATCAAGGCACCTGCTCTGGATTTCTAAAGTCTAGCATGTGCAATAGCCCCCCTTTGGGATTTTCCTGATTAGACAAAGATCAATCAATTCTGATGATTATCAATAATATTAGTCGACTAGTCATGATTAGCTCAAAATGGACCTAAATTCCACAAAGTAACTGAATGCATAATAAAACACTGCATTAAACTGCTTTGTTACAATTTCGCACAGGTGTGAAGAACCCATTTGGCTCAAAGGAAAAAAGTTGAAGCAGCTGGAAGCGGAGCAGCTGTGTAAAGAGTTGCCCCCGAACGACCAAGGCGTGCGTCCCTCCACGTCCCCCCAGGAGCCCATCCCCATCCGCACCAAACCAGAGTCCAACGCAGTCTGCCACACGTACCTCTTCCCCCAGGTCCGCATGGACTGCAGAAACAAGGGTAAGAACCTCACGCCTTCACCCAGTCCTGGCTAAACCTCTCCTGCAGTCAAAATACATTTACATCCAAAGTGACCATCATATTGTTGCTACTTATGTCAAATACAGTACTTAGAGCTGTTTTCGACCAAATAAATTCTCCATTGATGTAACAAATGCATATAATCATTGAAATATTCTGCAATTGATTTAAAAAATGTATAAATATGTGAATAGAGAGTTTGATCTGGCTCCATTCTCAAATTAAATATACAAAAAATCTTGCTCCATGCAGTTTATGGAAACCCTAACTCAAAAAGTTTGTTTTTTGAGTGAGGTTTATCCTGCTTGTGTTACTAGATATAACACAATCAAACAGTCAACTTCTATCAACTTTTTAGTCATACAAAACAGAAACTGAATGCAATGCACTTCTGTAACTAGCCATCGACTAAACAACTTAAGGTTGACAGTCCTACAAATATGAAAGTGTTACTGCGCTGAAGAAGATCCCATATTCCCTCAATAGTCAAAATCTTATTGTTGTTGAAGAAAATCATACTATTTTTGACTATTTTGTTTGACTATTCAGTACACTTTGATGGGAAAAACTTTTCCTTGTTAAAAAAGGCTTGAGTTTCATTTTTGTTTCAGTTTCAGTCAGTGGTTTGCCAAATATCGTTCTCTCAATGAGGAACTGGTCTAGACACAGACTTAAAACATCTGATTGAGCAGGTGTTTTTAATTCCCTGCTCTATCCTCCTCTCACAGATCCATAAATCTCATCATACTCAACATAACACTGCCAAATTTCCTCTCCCTGCAATCTTTTACTTATTTTTTGCACCGATGTGACAATCACTACAAAAGGTTCATACAAGCACACAACTTCAGCTTCTGTTTATGTTTAGGTCTTACAGAAGTGCCCGCGGGGATCCCAGATGATGTGGTTCAATTGGATCTTTCCAATAATGCCATCCGTCATCTCAAAGCCAAAGAATTCCAGAGCGCAAAGAATCTCAAAGTCCTAAACCTCAGCAACAACAACATGGAGCATCTCGACACCGGTAATTGTACTATTTAACAGCGTGACTCACGTTTTACAGTAATGCGGCCCATCGGAGTGGGATCTGGACGCTGATTCTTGTTTAGATCCGGCAGATGGCGAACATGTGTACAGCCAAAAAGTGTAAAACAGTGTTACGCAACCGGCAACTTCTGTTTCCAAGGTTTTCCTGGCTGCAGCATTTATCCGTTCTGTATACAACATTGATCGTATTTATACAACGGTGCAAGCTGACAAATGGCATTGCCGACATTATTTCAACACACGGGCTACTTGGCTGGCACTGTCTAGACTGAATAAAGAAAGTATTATACAGTACTTGCTGGACTATAAACACCATGTGTAAGTGCACCTGTATATAAACCGCACCAGCAAAATTTTGAAAAAAGTACATTTTGTCCGATTATAAGCCGCACTTGAGTATAAGCCGCACACTTTTATGATTATTATATACTGTAGATTAATGTAAGACTCAACCAACATCTGATGGAGCAAAGCTGACAGTTGTAATTCGTCACAACATGATTTAATGAGGTGGTATTCGCTTCTGTCAGTGTGCCCCAGGGCAGCTGTGGCTACAGTAGTGGTTGATCACCACTGTGTATGGAGTGAAAGAATAATGAAGTGTGCAGCATCTTTTAGTGTCCAAAAAAGTGCTAAACCGATTCATCAATAGTATTTTAAAGCACTTTTGACTTTTGACTCAAGATCAAAGCTTACACAATAACACAAAGAGGAATACATTAACTGTTGGTTTCCGTGTCCGGTCTCATGCACCAGTCTATTTTGACGTAAACGTGTGTCCGAATTACTAAAACTGGACAGAGTCTAAGTCCATAAACTCTGTTCTGACAACGGCCCTAATCACATAAAATCCAGACCCTTGTATTTTGTGCATCTTCTTGTGACGGCTCGCTCCACTGTCCACATAAACCAGAGCTGATAGGGCGTGTCGTAATCATTTACTCAGCCCCAGGAGATACTCTAGCATAATACAGAAAAAATACAGACACTGGCCACATCACCACAGAAAAGTGCGGCTAATAGTCCACAATTACGGCATGTATTGTTATGAACTGGCATCTAAATCACTGTCTGTGCTTCTCAGATTCTCTGACTGGTTTGCTACAATTACGAGAGCTGGACCTTTCCAACAACCTGCTGCAGTTTGTCCAATATGGGGTTCTAGAAGACTTGTACTTTCTGTCCCAGCTGAAGCTCGGCGGAAACCCCTGGGTGTGCGACTACAGGTAGCACATTCCAATAGCTATAGGTTTACAACATGCTTTAAGTAGTGTGTTTCTGTTTTAAATAAAAAATAACATAAAAAGATAGAATTTTGAGTTTAAAGCTGGGGCACATAACTTTTTTGTTTAATAAGTAATACATGTTGTGTGTCTCTAGGAGTATTGTAAAAGGATAATGTTGTGAATGCTGTGTTGTTTTGAGAGTGAGGGACTCGTTAGACGGATTTTATTTCATAGTTACATTTTTTGTGGTTTTAAATTCAATTCAAGGACTCCAGTTATGTAATTTATAATCTTGTGTATGATTATTGTTTTAATTTAATTAATTTTATTGAGCGCTTGAGCGGCATATACATATGCAAAGATCATTCAGATCACACCACATGGGGCTCAAAAGGAAAAGGCAAAATCATTAAAATGTTTATGTGGACCTACCCCTTTAACTCACATATGATCATAATTTACTAAAGTTTATTTATTTGAATGGGACACTAGTATTGTAATTATGGGTGACAACAGATTTGGACATGATATACTCAGTTAGTGATGTTGTGTGAGAGTGTGTCCCTGTAGTCTGTGTGTTTATGTACAGTACGGCTGTAGTAAGTGTGTGTGTGTGTGTGTGTGTGTGTGTTTGTGTACGGCTGTATTAAATGTGTGTGTGTGTTTGTGTATGGCTGTAGTAAGTGCGTGCGTGCGTGTGTGTGTGTGCCTGTAGTAAGTGTGTGTGTGTGTATGCCTGTAGAAAGTATGAGTATGTATGCCTGTAGTACGTTTGTGAATGTGTATGACAGTAAGTGTGTACTGTTTTACTGTCTCTTTTTGTGACCCTGGTCTTTGAGAGGAACTATATAAATAAACTTTACTAACTTACTTGCTTGCATACACACCTATATTCCCCCTTATCATAAGATCATAAGAAAAAGACTAACCCATCCTCTGCCCCTCACAGCATCCACTACATGGTGTACTGGCTGCGTCTGCATCCCGGTGTCAGGTACTCTGGCCTGCTGTGCCGCTCCCCGCCTGAATACACAGGGGAGAAGGTGGAGGAGTACATCAACAACTACAACAGAGGCTGCCCCAAAGAGCGCCCCTACAACCGGCCCAGTGCCGACCAGACCGACCCCGAGCTGTGGAACACCCCTCAGGAGCTGCAGGCAGAGCTGGAGGAGGAGCTGGAGCCCAGTCATCTGAGAGTGCCACAGAAATATGAGATCTTCAGACTGTCTTGATCACTGCTGACTGACCTACAATCTCCAGTCTTGCCCTTTTTTCTTACGCCTGTTTAAATGTCTGTATCAGATGGACTTTTTGTATTTTCATTTATACAAAAAAATTAAAACACTTTGGCCTGCTGGTCTATTTCCTGGCTACTCACTGAAACAACGACAGCCGCCCCACTGTAGCAACTGGTGTTCCCAAAGGTCTCCCATCACAGCACTAACCAGGCCGTACCCTGCATAGGAGGTGCACCACAATATTGTATTATGGTGCAATACACACACAGAGACCCAAACACTCTCTAACCCAACACCCCACTCCTATGATTATTTTGCTCTCCTTTACAAACCAAACAAAAATGTCACTCTAGACAGTTAGGGTTGAAACATGGACATTGTATTGAGGTTACGTTCATTCATAATCGAGGGGTAGGATTTTGTATTCGCTCTGCGTGTGTGTCAAGATGGATGAAAAACTATCAATTAAAACCTAGCCTGCAGGTCCATTTGCTGGATACTCACTGACACACTTGATGCTGGGCCAAGTGAGGAAGGTGCAGCCACGTAGATTCAGGTGAACCACAAACGGACGATACATCCGCAGAATTTGCTTCACCTCAGCATTCGTGATCCACTCTTTCTCCCTGGAGAAGTTGAGCTAATGGAATAAAACGGAATCAGAGGTGGATGCGTGTGTAGTTAAGTCAAAATACACAAAATAAATGATAAAAAACTGATCTACCTCTAATCATTAACACATTTGTAAGCAATTAATGGAGATAGTGGAGATACAGGCGCGTTGTAATGTGGTACGATATCATTCTTCATGGAAACAGGCAGAAGAAGCAGTCCCCCAGGGTAACTTAATTAGGGGTCAGGTTTGCGTAGATGCAATGGAGAAACCAAACTAATCACACGATGCTTTCAGTGATGGAGTGACTCACCTGACTCCACAGGGCACTTGACTGAATGAGATCTCTCCAGGAGCTGCACACCTCGGCACAATTCAGCCAGTCTCGTATGTGCAGAAACCTCAAAATCTGGAACAAAGTGACCTTTATCTATATTTAAAGACTTTTTTTCCCCCCCTACTGAGATAATTTCAGAATCTCTTTTTGAGGGAAGTCCTGGTCCCAGAAGAGAGCATTTAAATGTACAGTAGCATGAAAAGTGTTCATACCCTGTCTCATCACAACAATCACAACCACTTTTTGTGTGAAAGACCACAACTATGGAGAAAAAATGATGCAAGATTTTAGAAAAACAAGTATTGCAAATGTATTTCCTTTAGAAGTTTCTTGATGACTGATCAAACGTTGACAGCATGAGCTATTATGCAAAGGAGAATTGAGGAAAAAAATAATAAGAAACAGCCACAGACAGTAAAAAATAATGAAATCATGTATATATCATTTTGCTTTCACTTCATCATTTTGTGGTCTTTCACAAAAGGGGAGCGGGGTGCAAAAGGTTGCTCATAAGAAAATGGTTCGAGCAAAAATGTGCAGTAATGTCCTGAGAAACCCAAACTGCCCCAGTGAAGCAAGCCATAAATAACTACATTTTCAAACACAGATAGTCTCATGCTATAAACCTGAATTACAACGCGATCCTAAATCTTGTGTCAAGAGCCGGTATCACAGTAACATTCATAAACAAGTCTTATTAAGGCAGGTTTTGGGAGAAGAGTACTGTTTGCAAATCTGATCCAAGTATCCGTCTCCAAATATAGCCTTGTCAGAGCATCACAGCTAATGTTGTTTTAGTAGCAGATGAAATACTCAAAGCACCGGGCCAATCAAAATAAACCTTTTGTTGTTTTTCACAGGCCACAAAAAGCTGTTCTATAGTTCCATCGTGTTTGCATTCAAATATACATTGTGTGATGGTGATTTCATTACACAGATGTGACAATGAATGATCGTAATCAGCTGCTAATGGGTCCAGAGGCGACGAAACGTGTGGGTGGGTGTTTACTCCAATGTTCTTTTTCGGGTTATGCAATAGCTATGATCTCACTCGGACAGCACCCGGGACTGGGATGTGGGACTCCCTCTCCTCTCAGAGTGGAAATATAAAGTCACCAAACTATTGTATAACGAGGAAGATGTACCTTTATGGAAAGGCTGCTGGGAAGCTTGGAGAGGACATCTGTCCGGTGGCTCATCTCACCAAGGGTTTGGGCTTTGAACAACAACAAAAAAGTACTTTAGCATCTGGGATAAGATTTCTGCATGTTGTGATCTGCCAGAAAGAATCCCGGTTCCAATAACTAAAAAATCCAAACTTCACAAATCCACCAGACGATATAATACGCATTTGTCCATGCAGGTGAAACTTAAAAAATCCATTTACTGCTGTGAAACTAATGTATGATTTTGAATTAGGACTGTAATCATCAACATTATAAAAATAAAAGGCGTATAGACTTGGCATATGTCACTTTGAATGTAAAGAGTCTATATCACATATTGGTGCCACATTTTAACTGTATTAATGAACTTTATTCTGATTTTCCATGTTTCACTTGTATATGTTTTAAAAAGGGAAAAAACTAGAAAAGCAACAGACTAGAATATAAAAATAATAATGCATCTGCTTTATCTAGCACTTTTATTAGACACTCAAAGACTCATTCACTCTATAGACAGTGTCGAAAAATTACTTCTGTAGCCACAACTGCCCTGAGACACACTGACAGAAGCGAGGCAACCAGTACATGCCATCAGCTGCTGCGACCACCATCAACCATTCCCGCACACACCAGACTTATATGGCAATGTGGTGAAGTGTCTTGCCCAAGGACCCAAAGGTTTGGCACTTTACAGCTGCAGCCGCCCCACTGTGGCACCTGGTGTTTTCACTTTTTTAAATAATGAAATGGATACAAATATTATGACTACTAATTATCATATTTAATAAATATCTGTTCACCCCAAAACAGTCTTGTAAAAGTAAACACGCTGCCGACATCACATTAGAAAATATTTTGCCTTCGTGTAAGAAAGAGCCCAGTGAGTCACTACTTGGCGCTTTGGGCTGCGAGCTGATTGGCTGAGTGTGGGTGGTCCACTATTTTTCACTTTTCAAGGTGAATTAAAGATGTGACAGAGGCCAAAAATACATGAAGGCAAACACAAGTGATAAGTTAATAATCCCAGCTTTAAATCGACAACGTTCTGAAAACAATTGGAATGAAAACCTTTATTTTCTTCTCCTTTCACATCTGACAGGGCTTTAAAATCGCAACGCAGTAACAATATCTTTTTTAAGCAAATAAGTCATCTTTATTTACATTTCACAAACCAAGGTCACACACAGGGCTTTACAGTGTATTAGTGGTAGAAAATTTGAGCACCTGGAGGAAACCTATGCAGACACGGGGAGAACATGCAAACACACAAAAAGTCCCCGTTTGGAGGTGGAATCAAACCCAGGACCTTCTTCTGCCACTTTGCCAAAACTCTATTGTAAACACACTTATCATTTCTCTCACCCTCTCTCTATATATAGTTTATATATTTTATTTACGTTTTTTTTTTTAAATAATGAACTGTTAACTGGCCTTGGGAAGACTACCACAGAGGGACCAAATGAGTCATACCAGAACGCACAAACAAGAAACCTATTGAGACTAATGAATTGGAAAGCTTGGAAACTCTTGTAAACCAATGTTTTTTATTTGGATCCTACGCAAGTACATCCAACCATGTGAAAGTGCAAAATAAAACAAGCAGAGAAAAATAAAACAAGCAGAGAAAAATCTAACTTACCTCGCGGTTTCTTGTTCAGCAAAGTGACCCATGTGCAGGGACATCCTCCTTGCTTTTGTTCATTATGGTAAGCTATCCTGCAACATACACCACTTATAATTAATTCAATGATAATTTAAATACGCGCCTCTATTCATAACAGTGGAAATTATGAAATGCTGTCTTATTGGAGATGTGGGGTCATGTGCGGAGACCTTGGATGCGCCGGTGACACAGGAGTCTGCTTTGACAATAGAAGTGGAATTTGACCCAGGAGCTAGGGTAACCTTTAAGCACACGCACTTAGGAAGACTGACGCGGAGAAACATGCTGGACTTTCATTGACACGGCTCCGGTTTCATGTACGGTAAATAGAGAGATGTTATATTCCAGATTTGGGGGAAGATAGATGGTGTGACCGGAGCAGATGCTGTGAGGTTTAAATGTGAATGAGAAAATGTCTATTTCCCTTCAACAACTTAAGCGCGGACTAAAGCCACCAACTGCGTGTCCAATGTTCAAAACAGCAGCTGTTCGCAATCTTACTAGTGCAGACTGAAAATCTCCATGTGTCTAAATGCTGCGGCCATCTTGCTCTTTTTGTAGTATTAGTGGACACAAAATAAAGGTTAAATCTTTTACTGTTTTTCTGTATTTCAAGTTATATTCACCAGCACTGGTAAAGCATACATTTTTTGCATAATTCCATTGATTTGAATGGGAGTCTTAAAAATGACTGCTCTGAGAATTCTGGTAGTTTCAGAAACTAGGGGGTAACTAGAATTTTAGGATATGAGCATTAAAGGAGACATATGTAAAATCAAGTTCATAATCAGATCAAAAATCATGCTACTACATTATTTCCCCATCTAAAAACCGACCCGTCTGTTACTGGTGGTGGTTAAGGCCAAATGTAGGAATGGGGGATTTATTTTGCTTTTGCTTAAGGGGCAGCTGGTTAAGAATATGCATTAGTTAACTAAGTGAAAAGGAAGTTGCCTTTAAGTCCTCATCAATACATTCAATACGTTCTTGCACAAAGTCCTACAAGTGAAGCTGCCAAAAGCTGTACAAAACAACAAGTACGTCTATAGTTAACACAATTAAGAAACCCCAGATAATTTACCATCAACTGCTCTTTCTGAGGCGCAAACATGTTCCCCTTTTCCCCACTACCCACAGCCGTTCTCTTCAGAACTCTACATGTGACTATATGTTTCCTAATTATGTCAGTCTGCATATGGTTTGGATCGCTTTGTTAAATACCAGCCTTGGCCTTGACACAAAAACCAAGAAACAGTGAGTGAACAGGACAACACACCGCACACATGTGGAGGATGACACATCCCCTCCTCTTCATCAGTGCATATGGAAACCATAGATCAGGAGTGGACTGATCGAGTGCTGATGTCATAATAGTGCTTAAGAGGATGATTTGGACATAAGCTAACTTGAGCCAATTTCTTTACATGAGCATTGGTTCCGATGACATTATCTTTGTGGCGTAACAGGGACAGACATGTTGCTCAGATTGTTACTAAGGTAAGCTGGAGTTTACCCCGCGAATGAAGGCATTCGTCAATCCTCATATAGCTCGTATCTGGATCTTAAAAGACGATATCAAAAAGTGCACCCCAGGATCAAGGAGAGGGCTAAAGGGTTTTCTAAAGCCCATAATAGTGTGGTGTAATCGATTACTGAGCAAGAGGAGTTTACTTTTCAATGTCACACGTCTATTGGAGCTGGAGAAAAAAATCACCATATGCACTTCACTATTGGGCTTCATTGAATTAGCGGGTTTGCAATGTCCATCTACTGTATATACCGTCTATGATGGAAACATGGTTTAATACTATTCTAACACCTGCAGCTGAAAATTCATATTTGGATTAAACTTTGAAAAATAAAACCCTTTGCGGCAGAATTAACCAGGAACAAGTGACAAAACTCAAAATGTCCCTCCAAACTTTTCAACAAACAAGCACTCAGTCCAGAATGATGCATGTGCCATTTATAAGGAATAATTAAATATTTGTGTAAGTTCCAAGAGGAAAGCAATTAAGTCTTTGTAAGTCTGTCAGCATGCCAAGCCACTGCTGGATTATAAACATATGAGTTTAGTTGGTGAAAACCTAATCATTGCTGGAATCATCATTGAGCTTGAATCTAGGGGCAGCCAGGTCACATATTTGTATAATCCTTTAGGAGAAAGTAGTTGTTATGAAAAAATAAAAACTCAAATTGTCACTCACTACTATAGATGCACTAAAGCCTGTAGCAGATGTTACCAGAGACTCAGGAAGAAATATAGTTAGCTGGTCTATATTTATTATTCCAAGAGATATCCTGGTTGGGTCTTCCTAACGCCTTGGCGGCACAGCAAGAGTTATCACGCTGTTGGAGTTATCCTGTTCTCCTGTATGTGTAGGATTCCTCTAGGTGCTCCGGTTTCCCCTTACCACTAAAAGCATGTAGTGGTCTGGCATGTGTCTCCTGTATGGTGACCCAGCTCCCATCACTGTGTGCAGTGAGAGGAAAAATGCCCACTGTAAAGGGTACTATCTCAATAAAGACTACTGACTCATTTGATAAAATAATGAGAAATGTTTTATCAGATGTTGACCGTAAATGTGTCATAACTCCCAGGGGCGTGGTGACACAGTGGTTAGTGCTTGTGCTTTACAGTAAATCTGTGTCAGTTTCTTCCGGGTAATCAGGTTTCCTCTACCACTGAAACATGTACAATAGGCCTGAATATAAAGAGTGAGTGAATGAATGGTGAAGGGGAGAAAGGGAAAATATTGGCACTCAAAAATGATTGCTAAGAGCATTGGGTGACCTAGATCTGTTGTTGATTATTACTATTGTTATCTTTTTAGAATGATCAATTGTATTATTTATTTTTGCTGCTACTGGACACCTGAATTTCTCCTACGGGGATCAATAAAGTATCTATCTATCTATCTATCTGTGAAATGCGCTATAGGTAAATAAAGATGACTTACCTACTATTATCCATAAATCATTATCTGTACTTAACCTCAATTTAGCTTGAAAAGCTACACACGCAGTCATAATTCATGTGGTGGCTTGGTAGATCCATGTAACCACATGGTAAAAGTGAGCCACCAAGTGTCCAACTGTAAAACCTGTCCCCTCAAACCGCTGCCTCCCGTAGTGCTGGGTTTTTACCCGATAATCAGAGCATCCCTGCAGCTATCCAAGATTTTATAATAAGTTTTGTCTACAAAGAGTTTATAAATGTTTAGTATTAATTAACTAATAAATTGACTTTCATTCATACTAACAATAATATTTAAAAACGTACACATAAACAATGAACTACTCATTAACAAATTAACTCATATAGTGAAATGAATTGAAGAAAAAAATTACGTTATTATTGTGTTAAATGTTGTTATTGTTAACATTGAAATCTTAAAAAACATTTTCATGATAAAATCATCCAATAAACATAAACAATTTCTTTATTTCAGGGTACACTAATAATTTTTTTGTGACTTCTGATATTTCTGTCACTCTTGGCAACAGGGACCACAGGCGCCAATTCTGTAATCAACTGAATGCATGAACACCCAGGTGGAAATCGCTCTGCGGTGATGGTACGTCTCTTTAAGAAGAGACCGGGAGGGGGGTGACTGGGCCGCGGAACACTGGACCAGCTCTATCCCTTCATAGAGAGCTCAAGGGATCATGGGAGTTTGCCCACATGTGCTTTGTGGATCAGGAGAGGGCGTTCAACCAAGTACCACATGAATGTTGGCCTCCGCTAGGCTGCCCTGTCACAGATTCTGTTCACTGTTTTGATGGACAGAATTTCTAGGTACAGCCAGGGGCCGAAGGGAGTCTGTTTTTTGGATCACAGGATTTCATCTCTGCTGTTTGCAGATGATTTCTTGTTGACTTCAAGAAGCCAGGACCTTCAGAATTCACTGGGACGATTTACAGCTGAGTGTGAAGCGGCTGGGATGGGAATCAGCACCTCCAAACCCGAGGCCATGGTGAAAGGTGCCGCTCCCTCTCCAGGAGCAGAGGTCCTTCCTCAAGTGGAGAAGTTCCAGTATCGAATGAGGGAAGGATGGAGCGTGAGACTGACAGAGGGATGTGGTTGCTCAATCGGACTGTTGTGGTGAAGAGGGAGCAGTGTCTGCAGTCAAAGCTGTTTCAGACTGTTGTGGTGAAGAGGGAGCCGAGTCGAAAGGCGAAGCTCTTGATTTACCGGTCAATCTACGTTCTTCCCTCACCTCTTTGGGGAATGACCAAAAGGATGAGATGGCAAATACAAGCGGTCCAAATGAGTTTCCTCTGCAAAGTGACTGGGCGCTCCCATAGAGATAAAGGGTAGAGCTGAGTCACATGGGAGGAGCTCGGGCTATTAACTACACATCATATATATCACATATTATGTTACAATAATGAGTGATTATGTACTCACTGTTCTTGAAATCATCACTTTTATCACTTGAGGAAAGTTGAATGCTGGCAAGAGAGTGAACAAACTTGTGGACAAGAAGAAACTGCAAAACACATTTTAAATATCAAGATATATTTTTAAGATCAAAATCGTACCCAGAAAAGTTACAGAATTTTGCCAGATGACAATCTCCCTCAAAAAGAGGACCAGAGGGCCTGCAGCACCCTCTAGTGATCACAGGGCCAAAAAGACAGATTGTTGTTATTTTCTTCTCACAATAATAGAAGGGAAAATGCTTCTATCACATAAAATACATACAGAAATGCATTTAAGTGTCTAATCACGTCAAAACATTGTACTTTTTCGATCATCTGCTTTCTGGGATTTTTGATCCCAGAGAGCGCAGCAAAGTGTGTAAGTCCATAAAGTTTTAGTTCAATCAGATCTGTCCAGTAGCACTATTATAGTCTATGAGATACACGCACACACAGAGACACACACACACACAAACACACACAGGGAGGATGCGATTACAATACCCCCAGCCACCCCCTGTCGGCGGGGTTATGAAACCCGGGGTAACATGTCTGCCCAAAATCCATACCAGAGGAAGATCAGCTGACCGGAAAAACACATTCGCTTTCTGCTGACTCTTGCCCTCTTCCTGACGTCTACAGATCCGCATCCAGAGCCGTGTCCATATGAGTTGAGTTGGTAACGGTGTGGTCCATGACATCGCTCATCACACCACAGAGATCCCCACACAGAAAGTCTCCTCCGTGTGTGTTAGCCGGGAGCTAACTGTTAGCATTAGCAGCAGCATGGGGGATAGCATCGTTCCCAGATTGAACGTAAACGTGGTCCATGTGAAGGCGTTCCTGGGGATAGTGGCGGGGGCAGGCGCGACTTACGGCAGGGATTAAAGAGTTCCGTCTAGGTGACGGATTTCCGTCAAATGAAATTGGTCTGGAAAAAAAAAAATATATATATATATATATATATATAATGATAATAATACACACAATGAAATGATTGATTATAAAAATAATATATAGTAATACATATACGTGTGAATCTGTTATATATATATATATCGATGTATAATAATAATTTGAATATAATTGTATTTATATGTATATAGAAATATTAAGTAATATAATGACGAGTGGGCCTTGAACGTGCCGTGGCCACATGAGCGCTCCGCAAATGAATCAAGGCAATGGGACGTAGCTGAGCTCACGCGCAAATGAAGACGCGATGAAGTTAGCATTGGTAACACGGAGGTGAAAGTTTCTGGAAACTTCACGGAGCTTTTGAAAAGGAGAAGAGGAGGAAAATTGAATCTCGAACGGAGCGATAACAGCAGCAGATCCGCGGACTGGTAAGCTGGGCGCGTAATAGAGGAAAGGTAATTAACGTTTACCAAACGCAATGCTATTTTACTTAACGGAATGTACAAAACGGACTTTGCTGCAACTGGGAATGGGGACAAACATGTCTTGGTGAGCTTTTGATATTGTCTTGTTTGCGATCTTCTTGCAAAACTCAGCGTGATGTAAAAGAGCCAATCAATGAGTCATGGTGCGAAAAGATGAGAGTGGCCGGTGCTTGTGCGTACTTTGCCATAAAAAATTGCATATATGGGAACAGGGCTGGACTGGCCATCGGGCGTACCGGGCAATGCCAGAAGGGCCGATGCCCATATTTGGGCCGGTCTGTTTGCCTCATACAAAAAAGATGTTTGTGAAAAGTGTAAATCCGTTGAGAACTGTTCGAGGGGGCGCGCGTATCCGCGGGGCACCTGCTGTATGTACTCGAACGGGATTCCACCACCTCAGCGGCCGCAGTGTTCCCGCATCCAGTTGTGAAAAAATTAAACAGATTTAGAGCCAGCCAATGGCTGACATTATGCATTTCAGACTTTTTTTGACCAATTCTCATCCCTGTAACAAACAACAGTGTTGTCTGTGTCCACCTCCCTCACTCTGAGACATGTTTATTACTCTCTTGTAATGTAGACTATTGCACTTTATTTTTTTGTTGAAACTGTAGACATCCTGATCCTCTACAGTATGCTTCCACATACTGTATAAACCAGGGGTCGGCAACCTTTAGTGCTCCTCCAGTGGCTCCTGGAGCCTTTTCAAAAATGTCTGAAAATGGAGTGGGAGGGCTATATTTTATTCCTAGTTTGAATGTGGTTTCTGTAGGAGGAAAAACATTCCTAACGTATTTCAATGCTGTAAAAATGTGTATAAGTAATATTCAATTTCAACATTTCTGTCAACGTAGTGAGTCATATCCTGTGGCGCGGCCCCGCGGCAGACAGCCGCTGCTGTAAACAAACCGGCGTGTGCGCACGGATCCCAAAGATAAAAAGAGAACGAGTCGATAATAAGACTGGACTAAGAACAAGACTGAACATTTGCTTTCAGTCAATGAGGAAGGACTGCTTCATGTTTGCGATGTAATAGGAAGTTTTGTTGCAACACGAGGAACAATGAAGCACTAAATACCGTTCACAGGGATTACGTGAAGGATTCTTTCATACAAAATCCGGAGCACCTTTTTCAGACTTCAAAAACCTCCGCAAAGACTGTGAAAGAAAAGGCCATTAAGGACATTCAGCTCCAGAAAACTTCAGCCTGTGACGTAATCGATATGAGTGGACAGTGCAGGTGTGTGACCTTTGAGCCAAAAACCAGATTTATTTACTGTATTTCTACAGTTGCATGAAGGCAAAAAAATGGAAGTCAAAGTTAAAGCAGAGTCATCACGTGGTGCGTCATTCTCTCCAGGACACGCTGCAGTGAAAACACACATTTGACAATCATGAATGCTAATCATGTATTTGTAGCCTTTACTTGGTCATTTAGATAATAGGCTAATGTAGCTACATTGTGTAACCTTCATATAAGCTTTATACAAGGCTGTTATTTTTTTGCGGCTCCAGACAGATGTTTTTAGTATTTTTTGTCAAATATGGCTCTTTGAACCTTTTGAGTTGCCGATCCCTGGTATATACAAACTGTAAAAAACGTGACAAAAACATGCCTGGGCCGGTAAGAAGGAAAAAATGCCCGGGCCGTTTTTATGTCCCAGTCCAGCCCTGTATGGGAGTAATGAGAAAAAAGTTTTGATTCGCCACCAGCTCAAAACTGCGCACAAGGCAGCTGTTTGTGCACTTTCCCACACTTCATCTTTACCTGGTACATCAGCAACAACTGACACTAGGCTTGCTCTGGCAGACCGTGTCTGTGGCTTTATCGCAGAAAATAACGTTCAGAATATCACTACCGCTGGTAGATTTATTTAAATCATTTGCAGTTGATCGAAGTGCACTGTGCACTCAAACTTGATAGGGAAACCTTTTTCTTAAATATTGACGTGTCCACAAACAAATGTGGACAGAATTTTATCGTCCTTTTGCAATATTTTGACGAGGACAGAGCCAAAGTGTTGACGCTCCATATCGCCTCAAGTAAAGCTACTCTCACTAATATTCTGTAAAAAAGTTGACTCGTTGCTTTATCCACTTATATTTCATATCAAAATACACTGTATATCTTTGAAGAATTCATTTGAGCTGTATTCAATATACAATCTATTATACAATAATATATTGTAATTAAAAATATAACTTGGTCCTGCATATTACTGTGATTTACATGTGATAAATTTCCATGCAAAAATTTTCAGTCAAATCTTTTTTTTTGCTTTAACCCCTGACTTACGGCCTCTACAAACTCATGAGCAGTGGAAGCTTTAGGAGAAGCAGAAAGAGCATCTGTAGTGATGGCTCTAATGCGGCAGTCAGCCTACAGCCAGGGGGCCTGCTGGCGAAAGTGACGGCTCTGAATGTTACCCCCAAGACCGTGGAAGTGGCATCAGGTAAGCACTGGCTGTACCTTTCTTGGGCTTTAGATAAAATAAACTAATGCTATAATGTACAGTAATGGCGATCTTGTTGAATTCTAAGTGTGCATTTTGCCCTTGCATCTAACTGTATAATGAAGACTGAAGAACACTGCCGACCTGTCTCATGTGCAATAATCTCAGAATGTGCAATTTTGGACCACGTATGTCCCACTGTCACTTTCAGCCCAGAGTCTCATGCTGCTAACGTGAACAGTAGTTTCATCACTTAATATTGGAACTAAGAGCTAATAACTAGTGCAGGGGTGTCCAAACCTTTTAGTAAACGGGTCACTTTAGTTAGACCATACTTGTCCAGGGGCTGACAACCCGGATAGTAAAACTGTTTTGGCCGGATTTAGGCTGTTCTGCCCTTTTTTAAAACGAGGTCTTACAAGTCTATATTGATCCATGTTTGACAGAGATTAAGTTGGCTGAATGACAAATATTAACCAACTCCCATTAGCGCCATATACAAAGTGTGTGACATAATCAAAAGTGTCAGTTTGTATGAATAAACTCAATGACTGGATTTTATAGTGTTCCAGAACAACTTATAGCATGCATACATTAGTAGAGCTGAAGTTGGCTGGATGACACTGTGAACTTGTGTGTTTAGTATGGCAAAGAGCCACATAACATGACCGTGAGGGCTGGATTTGTCCCATGGGCCTTGTTTTGGACACGCCTACAGATAAATCATACAAGTATAGATTTCTTTGCAATAGAGTATACATGATGTGTGTGTTTATTCTATTTCTTTATTGAGACAAAGATATATATTTATCTATAGGGGGTTGCTATAATTGATATTCACTTATGTTGTGTTGTGTGCTCTTCATTCCTACTGTCCTGTTACTTGTGAATGAAACGCTGAAATTTCCCAACTGTGGGACAAATAAAAAATCTCTTAATCTTAATCCTAATTAAAATTTTAGCAGGGAATTTGGAACCCAAGCACCTGAAGATGCTGCTGTCCTGCCTACAAACCAGCATCAATCCAGATGAAAAATGCCGCATACTTATTACTTTGGGGAATGCTTCGGCCTTCACTGTAAACCAGGTATGGTGGATTTACACATCTGTTATGAGACAATGCAAAAAATATTGGGAATTATCTTATTGTTTTTGCATGTATTTTCCAGAATCTGATCCGAGAATATGATGGACTTTCTATTATAGCTGGTTTTCTTTTTGATCCGTCTACAAACGTACGAGTGCAAACTTTAAACACTTTAAATAATCTCAGTATGAACATTCCAAACCAGGAACGACTGACGGTATTGCACCTTCTTGTGATGTAATTCATTAGATACAGGAACCCAAAGCTGATGTACTAACTGTTTCTCTGGTTCTTAGCTGTACGTCCCTAAGGTTTTGGAGCTTATTGAGACGTCACCAGTGAATTCTGAACTTCAGCTGTGCGCACTCAGACTTCTAACAAACCTCTCAGTCTGTGACAAAAACCAGCACCTGTTAAAGGAATCTCTCAAACTGTTACTGACTCTGTTTGTTGTCAGCAATGAGCCAGCACAGGTAAGTGTATAGAGCCACAGCGCATGATTAGTAATTGATTAATGTAGTGTGACTTTTTATTACTAATTAATTACCTCAGCCCTGCTTTCTGATTGGTAGTGTGTGTGTGTGTGTTAGTTTTCACTCCTAACTAAAAAAAAATATGTACAGTCTGGATGCAGGAGTTTCATTTGGATTAAGTTCACAGTTGACAGAACAAGCCCTTCACAATCACCGTGCATAGAGGATAAATGGCACTGGATCTGGATTTTTTTCTGTGCTCTACATACATGCAGTGAAGTCTGTGCAACATCAGTGTTTAGTGTTTGAACCCAAAGTGAACAGTGAAGTCTATAAATGGTGTATCTGCAGAGAAATAAACGCTGATAGTATCACTACATGTTCATTAACTTATGCACACCTCACATAGTTAAGGAAGAGCATTATGTGAGTCATCACGGCACGAGTGGATAGCACTCTCGCTTCTCAGCAAGAAGGTCCTGTGTTCGAAGCCTGGTCGGAACAGGGCCTTTCTGAGTGAAGTTTGCATGTTCTCCCCGTGTCTGCGTAGGTTTCCTCCGGGTGCTCCGGTTTCCCCTACCTCTAAAAACATGTACAAGAGGTCTGGCATGCGCCTTCTGTACTGGTGATCCCACTCCCATCTTTGGGTGGAATGAAAGGACAAATGCCCAGACTCTGGTCTGTGAAAGGCGGTATATAAATAAAGATTACTTACCGACTCACTTACTTACTTATCACATAATGTCTTTAAAAGCAGCAATACACACTATGGCAGCAGTACAAAGGATCAATTCACTTTTTGAACTTCAGAAACTGCAGAAGAAATCATTTTACTTGTGACCTGAATGTGAACAGTAGACTCAATTTTGACACAACAATGTCCATTTTTACAGGTTCAGACCCTGAAAGTCCTGGTAAATTTGTCTTCTAATCCTGATATGATGGATGACATTGTGCAGGTCCAGGTAAAGAATAGTTTCAGTTTTAAAACTACATAAAGTTAACAAACTGCCTTATGTGAGTGTATCTTTGCTTTCAGGCTCCAGCCTCTCTACTGCTTCTGTTTGACCCCAGGACATCTCCAGCAGTGCTCGTGCGTCTGCTCATCTTTGCAGGGAACCTCAAAGCGTGGCGGCCCTCGGCCCTGGTGGCTGATGACCTGCGGCACAAGCAGGACTGTCTGTACCGCCTCATGCTGGACGAGTGCTCCCAACTCCACAGTAGAGTTCTCCCTCTGCTGTCTCACCCTGATGAGGAAGTGAGGCTCCAGGCCACTCGAGTCTTTACATGAACCGCTGCCTTTACCCATTTGGACTTTGCTGGATCCAACTATTACTTTTGCCAAAGCCTCCAGTCATACCCAGTCATCTGAGGAATTGAACCCTTTTGAAATAGATTTAGATATTCTTGGTGTACACAAAAAGGGATGTAAAAAAACACTTTATGTCTTGCAATATTTTAGTTTTAAACTACAAATTATATCGCATAAATATGTAGCAGTTAATTCCCATAGACCTTAGTAGTTTGCTTAGTTTAATACATAGCAGAGAGATTTACTGCAAATGGTCACATTCCTTGTATAAATTAGTTCCCAGCAACAAATTTGTATAACAAAAATTGAAGTAGTTTCTGTTTATACCAGACGGGATAAAGCCTCGTGTTTACCTTCAAGCAAAAAACACTGCCATTTTTCTATATGATCTCTGAAATGTATTAGCACCCCTCTTATGTTCACGTTAGGTCACTTTAGCATGTTAGTAAAGTACTGCACTCTTGATTGTGGCGATGAAGTACTTTTTACTATTATATTATAAGAAGATAAAGTTTATTTTAATATTAAAATGCCTTTTAACTGTATCATGTGCAATTTCTCTTATGCAAACATTGAATTGGAATTTGATGGGAGTTCCAGATACTTCGCCTTCAAACTGTGGTTTATTCTCCTGTGGAAGGTGCTGGAGGAAATGCCGAGGAAGTGGATGTTTGTCAGATTGAAAAGTCGTGTGAATGTCAGTCTCGGGACTTACAGTTGGACAGTATTTATTTATTGTGTTATTATAAAAACATGCTTTGAAATGATTAAATGTCTTAATAAAAAATTACAAAAGGGCGTGTTACCTTAACTTACTCATCACAATTCAATAAAAAATGTTACTCCCAGAACACGTCTAATGGTGATGCAAACATTTCTATGGAAATAAATGGAAGTAGGAGTTTGTTGAGCTACAAACCTGCTCACATTCTACAGATTGAGTTTTTGTTTTAAGACCAGAGTGTTTTTTGTACCTGACAACAACCACTGACGCAGCAGACGAAATTGTCCAGTACCACTCTGGTCTTCAACTTGTAAACTCTATAAGACCAAATGAACCTCAATGGACCAAGTCTGCGCAATGAGTTCCAATTCAATTGATCAAGTGTAATTTAAAGTAAGCACAATTATCTTTCAGTTCCATAAAAAGTATTAAAAGATTAATACAGAAAATAGGATCAGCAAATCAGGATTTACATTTATATTTTTTTTAATTATGTGGTTTTGATATGTGTGTATCCAGGTATCTGTTGGTTTCCTAATCATACATTTTTAAAACTGCTGTACGGAATTTTCCTACCTCTAAAAGTAACTATGTAATAAAATCCATCTTTCCCTTGCTCTCAATGCAGTTTAGTTTTATGACTAGTTTATGTCATAGTCTATAACTATTAGTTTTGACAAGCATGTGTTTTTGAACTCACATTTTTAGACCAGAATAGTTAAAAGAGAACCACCCTCTCAGCCCAGAACCAGTGAGTCAAATAGTGACTCTGGCTCTTTCTAAAATCAGAATCAGAATCTTTTTTTTTTCCATGTAGGAAACAGGAAGTCACAGACAAGGAAATTGTTTTGGCTCTCAGTGCAAACAAGTCAAAAGTAAAGAAAGAAAAAGGCAAAAAAAATAATTTCACATGTTTTCTACTAAAGATGCAGACACGCATGTTGAGGTCTGATTCGCTCTCTAAATTTTATATTCACTCTTTCTGTCTTATTTATGAAGGGGAGAATGAGGAATCCCTGCTTTAATTATTCATTTATAAGCATATTTCCGGTGCAGGGGGTCTTTGTCTCTCTCCTCTCCCACCTCCCTCTCTCCCTCTCTCTCGCCTCCTCCCTCAGCCTGACGCTATCACCAGATCCGCTAACATCCCGAGCTCAGTCACAGCAGTCACCCGCCAGAGAGAGTCTCATCCCGGGCCCTGACAGCGATGACCTAGCGCTGATCCTTGTCCTTCGTGGAGCCGTCTCTTCTCCACCTCCAGGATGAGCGGAGCCACCGGGACCACGGCCGCTGCTGGCTCATGTCGTTTCGCCCACTATTTTGTTGTTTGTGGACTGGACAGCGATACGGGCCTGGAGCCAGACGATGGAGCGGGTATGTCATTACAAAAACAAAAAAAACACGAAAAAACAGAAATATCGCGGAAAAATCGTCAATCTATATATTTTAGTTAGGCACGTGCGTAAGCGGTGTACTGACAAACACCACCCCCGGATTAAACGACTCATAATTGCACGCGCGGTGATAACACTTGATTTAGCTTTAGTTAAATTAGCTATGGTGACTTATTACGCAAGTCCACCCCATTTCGTGACACATACAACCGGATTTAAACCCAATTATAATCGACAATGTATTCATGTTGTCTTTAAAATGGACGTAAACAAATTAGCGTATGCAGTGATTTTCGTATTTTGTACACATTTTACACACGATTTGATATTTTCCCACCATAGTAAGGCACCCGGCCATCATCAGAACACGGAGGAACAAATGTTCACATTCCTGAACGTGCCCAGGGACTGTCCAATGCAGAGGACAGATGGGGAAACCAAGGGGGGTTCACCATGGCCAGGCTGGATACTTGTCAGATTACATTCCACTGACCAAAAATCACTCTGGTAATCTGAGTAATAGCCAGAAGGTCACTCTTCTTAATCTACCATGCATCTGGTTTTACAGCTTTTTCACATTCCGGATTCTTTGTCTAGGAAATGACACATCTGCTCCATTCTAAAGTGAAATATTTATTATATGTCAATGCAAGTGGGGGCTGCCATATAGATCTGCAGTGATGCTCTTTTGTGATGGGAAGCATAGACTGTATGTAGATAGACATTGCTAACCCTCTAGTTTAATGAAGCCCAATAGGGAAGTGCTCAAGGATGAAGTTTTTCCTCCAACTCGCTCCCTTACGGGTTTACATCAAAAAGTAAACTCCTCTAGCTCCGTTTGTGTCACGATCACCATTTTGGGCTTCAAACGCTGTCTATGATCTGTGCTTTTGATATTGTCTTTGTACATTCTGCGGCACAGTGTCACACTGGTTGGCACTTGTGCATCATAGCAATAAGGTCCTGGGTTCGATTTCACCTCTAGGCTATTCTGTGTGGAGTTTACATGTTCTCCCTGTGTCTTCATAGGTTTCCTCCAGGTTCTCCGGTTCCTCCTACCAATGTACAATAGTCCCTCATAGACCTAACCAACCTCACTCCCACTCCCCCACCACCCGTCATCGGGCCAGGAGTCCCCTGAAAAAGCGATTCTGTAATCTCAGTGAGACTTTCCTGGACAAATAAATCAAATAAATCAGTCAACAGGTCCAGCTACGAGCCATATAAGAATTGATCAATGAAATGCCCAAATTCGCAGGGGCAACTCCAGCTTTCCTTTGCGACCGTCCCTGCAACATGTCTGCCCCTGTTAGGGTATGAAGCTAACTCTGCAGAACAAATATAAGGAAATTGGCTCCAGCTAGTTTATGTTAAAATCGGCTTTGGACAACGTCAGCCCACTCCTAATACACGATCTATAATCTGAATATGGAGAAAGGTTTTATTATGCGCTGCCAGTTATGAAAGGTCTCTCTTGGATGGTGTTTTTCGCCTCTTTGTTGTTGACAGTCAGCTGAGGACGTGTGAACCTGCTCTCTCCTCCCCTCGACGTCCGCACGTGTTTCTGCTGCTGCTTGTGTAAGAAAGGGCAGGCGAGCAGGTGCGCCGAATCTCTAAACGTCATGCCCAAAATAAATAAGAAATAAGAAATTAAACGGTTGCACCAATATTCCCCCTTTACGCTCTAGGGTTGACATGCTGTACTCTGGAACAAATAGACCGTTAAATTGGACTGGAAGTGGTTGTGTAATAGGGATGAAGGATGCAGAAAAATGTCTGTACATTTTCTTTTTGGACAACAGCAGACAATAGGATCATCTCAAATGCACAGTTTCATATTCAGACGCAGACTACTATTTAACCCACTATCTACTTCAGCAGCTTAGGGTATGAAAACACATACAGTTTGTACACACCAATAATAGTAAACACGTAAATGAGACATGATGGGTAAAATCAACTTTTTGAGGAACAGGAACTTCTGGCACAAATATGTAACTCCGCCCCTTCTGTTCTAAAGCTCCTGTCTCAGTCCAGTAATAGTATGATGTCATTTTAGTACTATGACATCATGTTCAGTGCAGCTTTCTGTTGCACAAAGTATATGCCCATAAATGTGTTCAATAAAAAGTAGCCCAAAAATGCCCCCAAATTATACATACGTTTTCTTCTTTAAAGGAGACGTGTTGTGTAAAGTTGGCTTCGAAGCTTCGGAGCTTTTAACCTCTCTGCACAGCGGTCCCTCATCTGTATATTGTGGCCTCGCTGTTTCACAGATTTTTAAAAGTGAAATTTTGCATGCTTTTCTTTACACATCATGCTTCTCATGTGCTGCATGTTTACTCCAACAGCATCATAGACATATAACTCCTAGTATAACATGACAGTTACTTAATTTAATGTCCAAAGAAAACGTTTGTGGCTTGTGTGCGTAGCCCTCAGTCCTGCTCCTGCCCCACAGGAGCTGTCCTCTGCAGGGTATGCACAGGTTTGACAGCTGCAGCAGCGCTCAGACCTACAACCAACATGTACGATATCTTGAAATATAAAGCTGCTTCTTCACAGATTTTGCTTATTGTGGGTTATTTTTAGAACGTAATCCCTGCAATAAATGAGGAACCACTGTACAGAGCTTAGGATTGCCCAAATACCCACTTGTGATACCCCCTGGTGCAACTGACAGCAGAGAAACTTTATCTGCGCTCCACCGCTCTCTGCTTATGTAACATCAGGTCATATCCCCCACTGCAGCAAGTGTGTTAGAACAGTGTGAGAATCGGCTGCTCTCCTCCCCATCTTCAGCTGCGTGTGCGCTTATGCACTTTGCCTCTCAAAGCGTACATTGATAAGGATGAGGTCATACAGTAGCCTTGTTTTGTCTGATGGCTAAAGGCCTGCGCCCAGACAATCTGCTCTTGTTCCTCACTAAATAGATGCCAGTGTGTTTTCCGCAGCCTAATCAAATTTCACATGAGAATGCGTCATTTCTTTGAACTCAATGTTTACAGATTGTTAGCCCATTCGCTATCATGCATATAACTGTGTAGAGGGTTTTAAAGTGTCTGTACCAGCTCCCTTCGTTCTCCAAAAAAGTCTCTCTTCAGCCTCATGGCCAGTGTCTCTTCATTAGAATGCACAGTAGTGAGTGTCAATAATCAAGGCAAGTTGAGATTGAGATATTTTGATAATTTGATATATACAGTAGTAGTAGAAGTACAGTAACGGAGTACTTGCTGGGCTGTTAAGCGCAGCTGTAAACAAACATTTCAAAAGAAAGTCCATCTACAGTATTTAGTAACACTTATAACCATCATTTAGAGTCAGTGAGGGCGTCCTGAGGTATGAACCACTCTGACTAAACTAAACGCTCATTGTTGAAATATGTGAAAAAACTGCACCCACGAACTGTAGCAGAGCTTCAGTCATGGTCAAGGCTGTTCGACGTTTTATCATTTACCAAGAATTATGTTTATTGTTAACCACAGTATCATCACTGTGACTCCAATAATACTGAGAGGATCAACATTAGTATTACACATTCTTAAAGTACATTCATTACAACCAATCTCAAATTGGTTAGATGTTTAAATTTGACTATGATGAGCATAGACTTTGCAGATGTTATCATATTAATAATATTTCTAATCAACTTACAAATACAAAAATGAAATACACTTCTTGCATGATTCAAATGCTATCAATGAGTGAATGATTAAATAATTAGGCACAATACAATAGCCCTGTTAGACTCTGTTACACCATAATTGTTTTATTTATTTTTTGTTTGTTTGGTTGGGATGGTGCATGAACAGACCTCTCCAGAGTAGAAACAAACAGGAGCACCCGGAGGAAACCTACGCAGACACAGGGTGAACATGCAAACTCTACTCAGAAAGAGAAAGAGTCAGGACAGGACATTGTTGGTCTGAAGCGCAAGCACAACCCTGTTAGACCTTGTCAGACCATGTTAGACCATGTCAGACCCTGTCAGCAGCTTTTTACCATCTAAAAAACATTGCCAGGATCAAAAACATAGTGTCTAAAGCAGACTTGGAGATTCTTATCCATGCATTTGTCTCCAGTAGGTTAGACTACTGCAATGGCCTGCTCACAGGTCTCTCCAAACAGGCTGTAAAACAGCTGCAGTACATTCAAAATGCAGCAGCTCGAGTCCTGACAAGAACCAGGAAGTACGACCACATTAGTCCAGTTCTCAGGTCTCTGCACTGGCTTCCTGTGGCTCAGAGAATAGACTTTAAAACAGCTCTGCTTGTGTACAAGTCTCTCCATGGCCTCGCACCAAAATATATTAGTGACATGTTAGTCCCATATGAACCAGCCCGGACTCTGAGGAGCACAGGGACTGGACTCCTGTTAGTGCCCAGAGTCAGAACTAAACATGGGGAGGCTGCTTTTCAGATTCATGCTGCTAAAATCTGGAACAATCTTCCTGAAGATGTGAGACAGGCCTCCTTACTGACAATGTTTAAAACCAAGTTAAAAACGGTGCTGTTTAGCTGTGCATACAACTGAGGGATTATATTTTTATCTTTCTTTTTAATGTTCTGTGATTATTTATGATTTTAATGCTATCTTGTTCAGCACTTTGAGTTGCCTTGTGTATGAATTGTGCTATACAAATGAACTTGCCTTGCCTTGCCTTGTCAGACCATGTCAGACCCTGTATAAGACCTCCTAATCTGTGTGACGTATCCACACTCCTGATGCTTATCACAGCGACGACAGCGGAAATGGCTTCCATGGCAACAGAGCCGTTTGGTCTCCTCACACCAACGCTTATCCCCAAGAACACATTGCCTCGTCGCTGTGGTAACGCATTCGACCAGCAGGAGTGCTGGTGTCTGCACATTTTTTGATACTGGAATTTAATTTTAAATGTCTCAAATGATCTTAATCATATGCTCTGTTCTACTACAGCCAGCCATTTTGCAACATGACACATAGATTAGTAGTAGTAGTAATCTTTATTTATATACCGCCTTTTCACTGCAGAGCTGAGTCTCAAAGCGGTTTACAATTGTTAATTTTGGGCATTTGTCTCTCACTCCACACAGAGATGGGAGCGGGGTCGCCAGTACAGGAGGCGCATGCTAGAACTATTGGACATATTTTTAGTGGTAGGGGAAACCGGAGTACCCGGAGGAAACCTACGCAGACACGGGGAGAACATGCAAACTCCACTCAGAAAGGCCCTGGTCCGACCGGGATTCGAACCCAGGACCTTCTTGCTGAGAGGCGAGAGTGCTATCCACTCTGCCACCGTGCCGCCCAATATAGATGATTATATATAATATAATATTATATATATAGATGATTATATAGATGATTATATATAATATAATTCATAATATAATATAATATAATTCATGATATTATATATAATATCATGAATTATATTATGATCATCATCATCATTTTTTGGAATTAATTTACAATGAATGTTGAAAAGTGGCAATTGTGGGAATCACAAAATTACTCAAAACACTGCAAATGTTTACTGCTTGAAGCAAGTAGCAAGATGCTTCACATGGTATTATTCAGTTACAACTTAAGTAGCCGCAGCTGCCCTGGGGTAGACTGATGGAAGCAAGGCAACTCATCTGTGCCATCGGCCCCTTTGACCACTACCAATATTTTACACACACACTATGGCACCCATAATATTCCCAGGCCATGCCCTGCTGAGTCTCTGAGATCTTAGAGGATCCTTATGTTATATGAAATGATTGGCTCAGGTTCTGCATTGCTAACACTGGGGTGATAATGCTTTTGAGGAGCAACAACTGATGCGTCACCACCACCTTGCACACAGAGAGTTTGTATAGGTTTCTCTCTGTCGTTTTCCTGCTGACGCTGGGAGGTTTTAGCAGATGTCAGACCAGGTCATCCTGTCCTTCTCTGGTGCATGTGAGTCAGCAGCCTGTCCTTATCTGTCTTTATTTTGTTTGTGCCACAGGTGAAAGCCTTGAGCAGAGCCCTCTCCGACGCTGCTTCAAGTCCAAAGTCCTGGTGCATTACCCCGAGAGCACAGAAAAGAACCCCTTTAATAAGAACGCAGTGAACATGGTGAGTGAGTAAAGATTTTATGTACAGTGGTCCCTTGGTTCACCTTTTGTGGCCTATCTGTTTTGCAGATTTATTGTGGCAACTTAGCGTACTTCTCATGCGCCGGGTGTATACTCCAAGACCATTTTATACCACATCATATGACCACTAGTATACCATGACGAGTATACTTTTGTGGCTTGGGTGCATCGCTGTGATTAGTTCTCGATTACCGCGGTCTTCCTGAAACCCTCAGTCCTGCTCTTGCCCCTATGTCCTCTGCAGCTGTATTTTACACTGTATGCACGACTTTTGACAGCTGCAGCAGCTTTTAGACCTACAACGAACAGGTTTAACATCTCAGCGATTGCACGTCAGCAGTTGTGACCCAGGACCTTCGTGCTGAGAGGCGAGAGTGCTATCCACTCTGCCACCGTTGCGCCCAATATAGAATGTTTATATATAAATTTAATATTTATATATATAGATGATTATATAGATGATTATATATAATATAATTCATAATATAATATATATAATTATGATATGTATATACTATATGAATTATTATTTTTGATCTCATAATCATTTTTTGGAATTTAATTTACATTGAATGTTGAAAAAGTGGCCAATTGTGGGAAATCACAAAATTACTCAAAACACCTGCAAATGTTTACCTGTTGAAGCAAGTAGCAAGTGCTCACTTGGTATATTAGTTACAATTAAGTAGGCCGCAGTGCCCTGGGGTAGGACTGATGGAAGCAAGGCAGCTCATCTGTGACATCGGACCCTTTGACACTACCAATATTTTACACACACCCCCCCCACTATGGCACCCATAATATTCCCAGGCATGCCCTGCTTAGTCTCTGAGATCTTAGGAGGAATCCTTATGTATATGAATTGATTGGCTCAGGTTCTGCATTGCTAACACCTGGGGTGTAATGCTTTTGAGGTGCAACAAACTGATGCGTCACCCACCGTGACACAGAGGAGTTTGTTATAGGTTTCGTCTATGTCGTTTTCCTGCATGACGCGGGGAGGTTTTAGCCGATGTCAGACCAGGTATCCTGTCCTTCTCTGGTGATGTGAGTCAGCAGCCTGCCTTCTCTGTCTTTAATTTTGTTTGTGCCACAGGGTGAAAGCCTTGAGCAGAGGCCCTCTCCGACGCTGCTTCAAGTCCCAAGTCCTGGTGCATTACCCGAGGCACAGAAAAGAACCCCTTTATAAGAACGCAGTGAACAATGGTGAGTGAGTAAAGATTTGATGTACAGTGGGTCCTTGGTTACCTTTTGTGGCCTATCTGTTTTTGCAGATTATTAGTGGCAACTTAGCGTACTTCTCATGGCTGGGTGTATACTCCAAGACCATTTTCATACCACTTCATATGACCACTAGTATACCATGACGAGTATACTTTGGTGGCTTGGTGCATCGCTGTGATTATTTCTCGATTACAGCGGTCTTCCTGAACCATCAGTCCTGCTCTTGCCCATATGTCCTCTGCAGCTGTATTTTACATTGTGTGCACGTACTTTTGACAAGCTGCAGCAGACTTTTAGACCTACAACGAACAGGTTTAACATCTCAGCGATTGCACGTCAGCAGTTGTGAGTGCAGGTGGTTTTAACTCTGAACTCGACTGCTGAAGTCCGATTGCGGAGATATCAAACCTGTTTGTTGTAGGTCTAGGTCTAAGTGTCTAAAACAGGGGTGTCAAACTCATTTTGGTCCGGGGGCCACATACAAGCTAATCTCAAGCCTCAAGTGGGCCGGACCAGAGGATGCTCTACAAAAATACCCAAAAACGGTACAAAGTCCAACTTTTTGTGCACATAACCACATTTATTTAAAACTTCCTTTAAAACACTGGCCTATAATACTCAGTTTTCTGTTACAAACTTAAATGTAACAGTGAGTTTTTCATAGTGCAAATAATGTAATGTATTTACAATATTACATTGAAAATGGTATTTCACAATATGTATATTAATATTTGTATGTTAGCTTTGTTTTAAGGCTCATTACAGAGAAAACTTGCTCACAAAGGTAAAGTAGGTAGACAGAAAAAAGCACTTTAACACAGCACCTCAGCTTAACCATCTTCAGTGTGGTAAGGTCCATGGTTATGTTATTATCAGAGAGAAAGCATCAAACTGAACATGATTCAGATGAAATTAACAAAACAACTTCCATAACGTGATCCATTCTTAACGACTGCAGCAGTGTCTCTGTGTAAAATACAGTAAAATGTCCAAAACTCATCACCTCCATTTGCAGCTTTGTCACTACACCTGCTTTTACCGTCGATACCAAGCGGTACCAGACCAGTCCACACCGTCCAACAGCACCAGCAACAACAGCAGAACCAGCAAAACTCCTCTGTGATAGTTTCAGTAACACCACAAATGAATATGCGACATCAGTAACATCAGTCTCTTCTCAAGGGCAACATGTTGGTAAAAGCGAGTGGTTTCAGCAGTGGGAGCCTGTATGAGAGTTTTAACAACTCACACTGTGTGGCTGTGATGCTAATGCTATGTTTTTAGCACTGTTAGCACAGGTAGCCTGTCTTTACAGCAGCACTAACCTCTTACTCTGGGCACAAACAGACTACTGTTTCTTCAGGGCCAGACATGTTTATCTTCTGTCTTCTCAATTCTCCGCTCAAAGTGCTGTATTTTTTGCCAAGTCTCGTAGTTCAAGATGTTATTCCTTCAACACTGCTCTGGTGGAACCACTACAGACGAACTGGACTCACTGCGCCGCTGATTTTATTTATTTATTATTATTATAATTTTACATAAATGAGCCGCGGGCCGTGTCAAATCTCTTGGCGGGCCGGTTCTGGCCCGTGGGCCGAATGAATGACACCCCTGGTCTAAAAGGAATAACTCAAACTCTCTAATTGCAAAAACAGTAAAGTATTGATATTGCTCTCCTGGTGTTTTAAGTGTTGAACATTTCTTCGTTTGTCACATATATAATCTGGTGTATGTTTCCCACAGCTGTGCATGCCCCGCGGCCTGTCCTTCTGCACCCAGGCTGAGAAACTGGACTCTCAGTTCCACTCCTTCACTCTTGTTTTAGACGACGGCTCTCGATCCTACGGCTTTGTTCACACGTTCTACGAGGAGGTGACAAGTCCGGCCATCACCACGGCCATGCACACTCTGTACCAGATGCACCAGGTGGAACGCCACTCCAACTCCTCCCCTTCCTCCTCTGGGGCCTCCTCAGCCTCATCACCCTCCACCTCCAGTATGGACTCCCTGGTGAGCAGCCTGGATGAGTCAGACGGGGAGTCCTTGGCAGGTGTGGCTCCGTGCACGACTGCAATGGGCTCTTATGATGCGTCTAAGGACACTCTGTATGTGTCCAAAGCCCTCTGCCTGCTCACCCCTCTCCCCTTCCTCCAAGCCTCCAGACACTTCCTGTCCCAGCTGCACCAGGCTGTGGCTTCTAACACTGCTCCGCCCCTTCCCCTGGAGAGCTACATCCACAACATCCTATACGAAGTGCCCCTGCCCCCCCCAGGACGCTCGCTCCGCTTCCATGGAGTGCAAGGCCCCATCCTGTGTCAGCGGCCCGGGCCAGGGGAGCTTCCTCTGGGAGAGTTTCCTCTCGGGGAGGCCTTCTGTCTTTTGGGCGTGGACAACATGGTGCAGCTGCTGACCTGTGCCCTTCTGGAGACACAAGTGCTCCTCTACTCACAAGGTAAGCATCTGTGGTATTCAACCAGATGATTGCCAATTAAGTTCAACTTTTTTTATCCTGCAAGTGTTTTTGTAGATATAACCACTCAAATATAAGGAGAGTCAGGTTGTTATTAATGATTATTTTGATAGTCATGAATTTGATAGTCATAAAGTATTACAGATTAATTAATTTCCAGTACTTGCCGAGCTATAAGCTGCTTCTTTTATTCAAATACTTTAAACTGCCTATTTTCGCTGCCTTTAAAGTATAGTTGCCAATGTGTGTATTTTTTGTTTTGTTAGAACGCTCCTGGGTTCTTTCATTTTTATTTGATTCCATCAAGTGCTTGCTTTGCTTGATCATCCCAGTGTGTTAGAAACCCTCTTCATAAAATAATGTTTTGTGTTTCTGTTTAAAACAGTCGTGTATCAACTTTGGCACAAAAACCTGCAGCTTTTATTCATTTGCAGCCTTTATATGGGGAACAAATATGGAGACTTACTTTTCAAATGTTGCTGAAGCTGTTTTTATACAGGTTCAGCAAGTTCTGTAGTTGTTTGTATCACAAAAGCTCTGTGAATATGGAATCCCTTTATACCAAGTTGAAACAAAGCTCAAGTGATGCCCCTGGAGAGCATCTTCATAGAGACTTGTTACACATTGGGTTGGTTGCTTAAAAATACTAAAACATTTTTTTATTTCATTCAGCAGTCATTATACAACTATCTGAGTCCTAAAACCTCTTTTCAGCATGTTTAAGTGTATGTAAATCAATAAACAATTTCCTCTGGGAACACCAGGTGCCACAGTGGGGCTGCTTCGACTGTGTACTGCTACTACTTTAAAAATCAAAGGATGAAAAGATCTCAATCTCAAACTTTTCTCAGCCTCGATTAGTGACATTTAGTACTGCGCATTCAAATGAAGAGACACCGACCCTGAGGCTGAAGAGAATGTTTTGGAGAATAAACTGAGACTGTTTAAAACCTCTAAAATCTACTTTTTGATCTGAAAAAGATCACGGAGGGGGGACAAATATAATCTTCTCTTAATCTTCATATTAGTTATAACATAGTATTCTTATGTCTGAAAGTTCTTTCTTCTGGCTGACATCATGTAGTGACAATATGTTTTTTAAATGTTGTCACCACTTCTAGACATCTTTATGAGAAAATAATTAGACCTTAGTTGATATGAAGATGTCAATGATTTGTGACAGCTCTAAACTATAACAAGAAGTCTGACTTTTGACAGTTACTTAAGTTACCAGCAAAGACTTCTCTCCACCAGAATGTGATGGAAAATGAAACTTTGGAATGCTGTGATCTCACATGAACATATTAGCAATGGAACAGCATCTTTGTCTGAGGTCTGCACTAAGAGTTGTTGTCTAGTTTTAGAGTTTGTTTTTTGCTAATGTATGAATGTTTGCCAAAATTGTAAAAGTGCTGGGCTTTTGAACCTTCTATTCACTGAGTGGTTAGTGCTCTTGTCTTGCATCTTGGCAAGAAGGTCACACACTGTGTGTGTCTTTCAAATTGTGCCATGGAAATGAAACTGATCCAACCTCACACAGAGACCACAAACCCTGAGCAGACTCTACACAGAGAGCTTAATGACCAGGCTCTGATCATCTCACATCCTCCAACTCAGAACAAACATGAATTATTAACATATTGATAAGTTCATTTATCGGGACTAAATTAAACTTGCAGTGTCCATAATGTATCACACGCTCTTACTGGTGTGAAAACTGATCTCCATCCCAAAGCGTTAATGACTCACAGGGACATGAATGCAAACGATTCGTTGACAAAATTACTTTAGCAAGACTCTTCCTGTGAGACAATCAAAATGTACTATTTTTTTATTTATAGGTATCATACATTTAGAAAAGGAAAATCATGGATGGCTGCCCCTAAAAATAAATAGGAAAGCCTGAACCGCACCTTTTTACATCTTATTTCCTCTTAAACAACCACACACAAAAATGCTAATCTTTAAACGGCAAGTGAAATCCACTTCACTGTCAGCAGCTACTCTAACACAGTAGTATCCTATTAACATACCATGCGTCTCGACAAAAGCAGACATAAAGGAAAGGGCTCCAACAGCGTGACCAATAAGGACCCACCAGTACAGATAAGCATGGCCTGGTTAGCCAATAGGCACGCATATAGCACATGTATGACAGCCAACGGCAACAGCCCAGTAACAGAGTTTCTCTTTTGTGATTGGAGGAGGCAAATTCCACAGAAATGTATTTTTGTCTTCCAATTTATCATACATGCTGACGTGGGCATTCAACTGAAATGCAACAGTGTATTTGACTTTTTGTATTTTGACATTGAAAGATTATCAAATGTTGACCAGCATTTTGATTGTAATTTATGATAGAACCAGATATTTTCATGAGCAAATACATCATCAAATACATCTGTGTTTTGAGGGAAACCAATGGTAATGGAGTAATAGTACTTTGTATTGCATTGTGTGCTGCATAAATAAAGATCATTTACTTACTATAAAAAGGCACATTATTTTCTCAAATCATTTCATTCACAGACTTGTTATAAGCAAAGCCTTTCTTTGTTATGTAATGTTGATGGGGACTGCAGATGGAAATTAGCTGTGTAGCTATAATCTGGTGCTGAACATATTTGTCTTTGATCTTAATTTAGCTGTGAACTGTTCTTTTCAAATGGAGACTAAACTATAATTATGGCTCATTTGGAAAAGCCATATTGTAAGCCATAATCAGGAAAAGTGTAACAAACAAATTCACTTTGAATTGCAGAAATAAATACACTTTTGAACAATACCGATAGTTTACATGGTGTCCGTGTGTGTGATCAGATTACCAGAGGCTGATGACGGTTGCTGAGGGCATCACGACGCTGCTGTTCCCCTTCCAATGGCAACACATATATCTGCCCATCACCTCGGTTCCCACATACCACCTGCTGGACGCCCCCGTGCCCTTCCTCATGGGCATCCAGCGGCGGGAAGGAGCACAGAGGTCTTCCCTGCACCTGCCTCATGAGGTACACACTCTATTTAATCTATTTACATCTATTCTCAGTCCTGCTCCTGCCCCTCAGTGCGGTGTCTTCTGCAGCGGTATTTTATATTGTACGCACAGCTTTTGACAGCTGCAGGAGCGCTGCGATCACACTTCAGCATTTGTTAGAAAACTGTATTAAGTGTGTGTGAGGGGGTTCTACAGCTTCTACTTCAACAAGTATTTTGCTGATCGCGGGTCATTTGTAGAACATAACCCTGTGATAAAAGAAGGACCGCTGTATTAAAAATCCTGGTCAATTGAGACATTTCCTTTGAGCTGGGGGAAGTCCCGTCTTCCACACTGCAAAATTGAATCTCCGCTTCATGCTGAATTATCATAAATGCTCTTTGAAGTCTGCCCCAGAAAAACACGCTTTGTGGGGTAAGAGCCAAAACAGGGAGGCACAGAGGCTTGTTTTTGATAGTTTCATTCATACAATATTGAGTTGTAGTAAGCTGTTGTAAAGGCAATGTTTTCTAAATGATTAACAGCAGTAGGAAATAGTAAAAGGCCCAGGAATGAGTGTCTGAAGCTAAACAGTGCATATATACGTTGTTATCAGCACAATTTGAAGCTTTCTGTTGACAAGATGGGCTTCTTCTAATCACACAACAAGCTGAGATTTCAAAGTCAAATTCGCCTGTCCTGGTGAATTTCCATGGGCCATAGCGTGCTGAGGCTGCAGTGGTGTAGGTAGAAGGGCGACTGTCAGCCCTGCTCTGCTCATCGGGCCTCACGTGGGACTGCCACACGGACACAGAGTGCACTGGTGATAGAGGAGATGGCCCCTGCAACCTAATGTATGCCTGCTCTGTTCTATGCCACTGTCATGTATTCATGGCTTTCTTATGAGTTCAAGAGTAGGTTATAATGTTGACTATTGACTGAAAATTTGTGGTGTAGCGTTCTCTGTGATCATATTTTGCTATCAATATTTGTAATTCATGGTAAATCAGGAGCTCTACAAGGATATAGTATCTTATTTTTGATATACCGCCTTTTCATCTGCACCTCGGAGATCTCAAAGCAGTTTACTATTGTTATTTTTTTTGGAGGGTGGGGGTGCAGTACAGAGGCACATACGCCTATTGTACATAGTTTTAGTGGTAGGGGAAAACGGTAGCACCGGGAAACCTACGCAGTCACGGCGAACATGCAAACTCCACTCAGAAAGGCCCTGGTCCAAACCGGGATTCGAACCCCAGGACCTTCTTGCTGAGAGGCGAGAGTGCTATCACTCAGCCACCGTGCCGCCCCCATATAGACAGAGACAATAGGCAGAGAACAATTTCTGGACAGAGAAACGCAATGCTTGTGTGGGTGATAACTAAATGGAAGAAAGAAGTATGAGAGAGATAGAAAGATTAAATCTTAGCAATTATTTGAGTAGCTTTTGGCATTGGCTTAGGTGACAAATGACACAAAACCAACTTTTAATATGTTATAATTGTGTTCCATTCTCATTTACCCATTTCAATTTAGTCTGAGAATGATGAATGCATTCAAGAACCCTTACTCCAACATTTTATTGGTTTTTCAGGCCAGGGTTTACGCCCACTGTCCTTTAATGATTAATCTTTGAAAGAAGGATGATTCTGCTGCAACTTTCAGAAATGTTGGCACAATAATCGCAGCATTAAAACAGCCTTTTTCAACATGGAAGACAGCCAAAATATATATGTTAATGTTGTTAGTCATAGAGCTTGAGATTGACAGACGGATCGGTGCAGTGATGTGGTCGCTTGGACTGCTGTGCTGAAGAGGGAGTTTTTGATTTATCTACTTCCCCACCCTCACTTATGGTCATGAGCTTTGGTTATGATAGACAGAACGAGATCACGGATATACCTTATTTTCCTCTGCAGAAGGGCTGGACTCTCCCGTAGGGACAGGGTGAGGAGCTCAGTCACATGAGAGGAGCTCAGTCTCCCAGTTCAGAGCAGCCAGTTGAGATGGATCAGGCAACTGTTTGGGCGTCCTGGGAGTTCAGTAGAACTTACATGTTCTGAGCCAAGACTCAGAACATGACTTATATTGGAGGGACTGTGTCTCTCAGCCGGCCTGGGAATTCGTCGGGATTATCCCTAATGAACTGGAGGAGGTCTGTGTGGAGAGGGAAGTCTGGGCGTCTCTGCTAAAAAAAATTATGGATGTTTGTCATAGTTTTTACCTTGAAGTCTACAAAACACTTTAGGTTTTCTTTGGCTAGTAATCTCACGTCAGTCATGTTTCTGATGTTTCCAGGCCAATCTTTGTTTCGTGGACATCGACAACCACTCTGTAGAAGTCCCCGAAGACCTCCCCGTGTTCCCCGATCAGACAGAACTCATCCAAGAACTGACAGAAATCCTACTGCGCTTTGGACTTCCACCGCAGGGAGGCGTCCCCACAAAAGCTGCCCCGACCTCTCCATCCCAACGACTCAGCCGCCTTGAGCTGGAGGACCTGATGGAGGACAGGCAGAACGGGAACCTGGGAGGAGAGGAGCTGGCGGTGCTGGAGAAGCTGCAGGCTTTGGCCAAACAGTGCGACAGAGGCTCGGCGGCTGACGGAGCTAAGACAGTGGGGTCTGTGGGGGAGGATGAGGAGCTGAAGGCTGCTAAGCTCAATATTCACATCAGAGAAGTTTTTGCTGGGAGGTTTGCCGCCATGTTCGGCAGGTACGATCAATTTGTCATCAACAGCTCTTTTGATTTGGACTCCTGGTTGAGCAACAGAGAAGGAGCGTGCAATTTTGACAAGGTATCCCAGTCAAATTCTACTTTCGAACATTACAAACTGATTGTGTATGTGTGGGTTTGTTTTCTATCATCTAGCAAACATCAAAGTTGTGCTAAAAGAGACTTTGATTGGCGTTTCAGGGTTCTTTCCTGTCGGTGCAGCCTGCCTCCCATCTGACTTTCATGTCTCGCTTCTTGGAGACGAGCATGTTCTCCTCGTTTGTGGATGGGAAGGTGATCTCACGCTGGGCGGACAGGGAGCCCATGCAGCAGCTGTTTGACAGTCGCCTGGAGAGAGAGCGACTGTACGACAGGGACGAGCAAGACGCACGCAACAGCCGCTACAGGAAGTGCACGTCGCTGCTGGAGTCAGGTACAGAGTTGTTTAAGGATGGAAGGCACTAGTAGAGCTGGGATAGTTAGGCCAGAATCTATTGTAGACAAGCTGGACTATTGAGCGCACACAAATACAAACAACATGCCACATATTTGTAATGTAATGTAGCACTTAACCAAAGCTTAAACAAACTAACGGTAAATAACGCAATGAACTCTGAGAAGGCTAACATTAGCTCACATTAGCATGCTTAACTTAGCTGCATTGTAGACAGCCTACTGTGAGTGATGCACTCAGAGCTTCTCCACGTTCACATGGTTTTATTCCAAGGCAAAATTAGAGTTCTTTTAAGGGGTTATTACTTGAACTACTACTCTAAACTACTATAGAGCATTGTCAAAAGTAGATCTGGTGTTGTATTTCACTCCTTCCATGCTGGTATGAGGAGCTTCTGCACAGATCAGCTGAAGCCTTCAACACAGAGCAAGTGATTGGAGAGAGATGGGGGGTCAGAGAGTGTTTTGGGCCTATGTATTGTCTGAGTGTGTGTGTGTTTGCGTTGTGTGTGCTTTGCGTTGTATGAGTGAGAGAAGTACTAATCCTTTACCCTAAAGAAGTACCCTTTTCAAATGGTATATTGCAGTTTATTTTCTTTTTTATTGTTTTTTGTCTTTTGCTCTACAAGTTTGACATACATACAAATATATAATACTGTACTATGCTATAATCCGGAATGTTCTCGACTCCGCAGCTCAGACCATTGAGCGCAGGCTGAAGAAGGCCGACCACACAGCCATCCACCCACACCTCCTCAACATGAAGATCGGACAGGGGCGCCACCAGCAGGGCTACTTCCCCCGTCTGCAGGCTGACGTCCTGGCCCAGGGGAACAGCTCCAACAAGTGAGTCCGTCCTCAGCTCCGAAAACAACTTTCACTTTTATACTATTATTATGATCATTATACATGTTGAATTAATGGTTTAAAGGTGGTCTGGTCGAGTTACACCATCGCGCAAGTCAGACCCAAGAAAGTTCACGGAGCAGCCAGCAGCGGATATAGACCAGGCTCAGGTAATTGATGATCTTGAAATAGGAAAATATAGGTAAAACTTGGAAAAATTTGAATATTTTTCAAAAGTCGGTTTCCTTTTGTAACTCACTTAACAATGTGAAACTAAAATAGAGTGACTCTCTCTGCTTCTAGTAAGATTCTAGTAAGACCTGGAGTATGCTGCTTATACCATAGCCATTTGGCCATTTATATGGCACATTTTACAGACCAATGTCACCCAAAGTGCTTATAACCTCAGAATATGTGAATATTTTGAAAATGGACAGTAAGTCCATCCATCCATCAATCCATTTTCTTCCCCTTTATCCATTTCTGGGTCGGGGGGGTGGCTGTCTGAGCTGCACCCAATTCACAGAGTACCAGCCCCTCACTGATCCTCCTGCAGGTGGTAAGTGAGGAGGGCTGCTCTGTCTGTGAGAGTATAGCCTTGATCTTTCAGCGGGGGCTTTAGGCAAAGTGGGGTTAAGTGTCTTGCCCAAGGACACAATGCGACTATTATGGATTATGACTGTAAGTCATAATCTTCAAAATTAAAACAAAAAGGGATTGGAATTCGTCACTTTGCAATCATATTGCTTTCACATTTTAAGTTGAATTACAGAAATAAATGAACTTTTGAACGACATTCTCAGAGTTTCACCTGTATGCAAACATGGATTGGTGATTACATTTTACTGTTTGTATATTTTGTATTACTTCATTTTAAAAAAAGGTGCAGTAATAGTAAAAAACCATACATTGTTTGCAGATTCATAAACTTCAAAAACGACGTTGTGTAAGTCATTAAAATATATGAATATGCTAGTGTATTATAAGTGACTGTGTTGGTGTCATTTTGTCCATACTAGTTATTATGTTTGCTTTGCCCTTTTGCCCAGTTTTCTGTTTGGCTAGATAACCTTTTTTGTACATGTGCTTCTATAGTATAATGTCTGAGCGAGAGGCTGATCGATATATGGCTGATATATGGCTCAAATTCAAGGATATTTATGAAATGGCCGTGCTGGATATTTTGAACCATGCTGTGCTGAGTTTGTTTGGTTAAGACAACAGTATTGGGAGATACATGCAAGTGCAATACAACTTTTTCTTATATTGTCATGTTTACAACCACAAACATTTAATTTAGAAAAAAATTTGTTGACACATCTAGAGATTGAAGGTTTTGCCCATTCGTTGATTTTAGTCTGGACTTTGAATGGGCCATCCTAACACATAGATTTTTTTTTTTTAATTAGTACTCAAAAGGCCGTTGTGTCTGTAGGTTTTCATTCCTACCACAAACACAGACACACACACGTACACACACACTCACACACCTTCAAACACTCTCTGACCCTACACCTCTCAAGTTGTATTGGCTTTTTTTGCATCCCAATCTATCAAAACGCTGCTTTAGTGCATAACAATAGCAACACTAGCTACACATATCGGTCGATCTCTTGTTAGATATCCCTTTGTCAATTCCTAATATATTGTTTGTTTTTTCCGTCATATTTTGGATTTTGTGAAGTGGCGATTGACTTGACTTTCTCCTTCCTCTTTAACAGAAGCACGTATTTCTGCGTAAAAACCTGGCTCACGCTAAGCTCCTGGATCCGTGTGCTCAAACCGTGGCTCAAACCCACAGGGAGTTTGTGGACGGCCTTTTGAACGAGTGTCGCCTAAAGGTGGGACGTTTCACTCCTGCTGCTCTCTTTTCTGATCACTTATTATCATTATTGTTTGTTTTATGTAATATCATCTTTGTTTTGAAGCATCTGATCTCTTTTTATGATTTATTTTGTGTTGCGCAGACGAAGAGGATGCTGATGGAGCGCATGGGGAAGGAGAGCGTGGAGCTGGGTCAGGGAGAGGCCAACATCACTGGGCTGCAGGAGAACTCTCTGATACATGGGCTTTGTGACCTGCTGGAGAGAACCTGGGGCCACGGACTGCAGCTGAAACAGGTCAGTCTGAAGCATGAGCTCATCGATGTGTTTTTATCATAGAATGTGTATAGATGGACAATGCTAACCCGCTAGGCTAGCTCAATGAAGAACAATGAGGGAGTGGCCAAAATGTTGCTCTGGCTCCGATTGACTTACATTGAAGAGGAAACTCCTCTAGTGTCACACTTACTATTTTGGTTTAGAACTCTCTATGATCCTGGTGTTTATTTTGGGATCATTTCATTGTAAATAGCCTCATAACGACCTTCATTCAAACTCCAACTTGCCTTTGCAACACGTCTGTTCCTGTTACGACGCAAAGCTAATGCAGTGGTTCCAAACTGGTTCCAGCCAGTGGGGCAAAAAGGCCCAGCCACGTTTCATCTTCAATGCCTTTGCTAGTGAATGTTACATGGACCAATTCATTATTTCCTTTACACGGATCATTCGTCCTGGTCCTTTTGCATAAAAACAACCCCAAAGCATAATGTTTCCACCCCCATGCTTCACAGTAGGTTTGGTGTACTTTGGATGCAGTTCCAGAGGTGTCCCTGCTTAAGGCAGTACGTGTCCAAGCCCGTCTGAAGTTTGGTAAAAAGAATTTGGATGATCCAGAAGAGGATGGGAGATGGTCTATGTCCATGTTCAGATGAAACCAAAATAAAACTTTTTTTGTAGATGAAATAATGCACAGTTGCATCCAAAGAACACCATACTTACTTTTCCATTGTTTGCTTAAAAAAAAATCGTTATTATCATATTTGTTTTATCTGACTAAGAAGAGCCAAACCTTTACTAATGAACACAATAGTTATAACTCTAGAAGTAGAAATATTTATTAACATTCTATGTTTAGGTTTGGTCCAGCTGATAAAAAAAGAAAATGCACTGATGTTCATCTGTTTTATTGATACTTAAGTCTTGACACAATATTTATATTAATTTAAAAAGTAAACAAATAGCCATTTGAAAAACCATCATGGAGAATTTAATAAGTGTCTTTTGAACAGGGCAAGTCTGCAATGTGGTCCCATCTGCTTCACTATCAGGCAGCCCAGAGAAAGGCCGAGGCCCCAGCTGAGTCTCCAGGTCAGAGCGTTAAATATATACAGTGTTTGTTGGACTTTAAGCCGGTACTTTTTCTAGTTCTTTTAAGTCTACAGTCTATATAGTGATGCGACCAATGTATGCATTTTTGTTTTGTTAAACCCAACCCCGGGGGCACAGGAAGGGATTTGGTCACAGCTCTATCAGCTGTTGATCTCCAGAGAAAATATTCCTACTTCAGTGTGTTTATGTGAACAGCAGAGAGCTGACACTGGGAAGTGCAGGAAAATACACTGAATGTGTTTTTTGTGATTTGATTTGTTTTATTTTATTCAAGCTTATAAACAGGAATCAGTTAATGTAATCTACAGTAAACTAACAGCTGATTATGGCTATTATCAAAACAGAGTTCATGGACGTATTTTGACTAAAATTTTAGTAGGGATGGGACGCACGTTTATTGTCAAAATAGTTTGGATTTACCTTAGTGATTTAATCATGATTTTCATTGTTGTTTCCAGTTAAAACAGTCGTCTGTCAGCTTTGTTTTGCTCCATCAGCTGTTAGTGACGTGTTACATTACATCATGAAAACCTGCAGCTTATATTCAAGTGCGGCCTATATGAGAACATAATTGACTTTGTCTTCAAATTTAGCTGGTATGGTTTATATTCTGGTGCACCACATTGTCCAGCAAGTACTCAATATCTATCATGTACGTTATATTGCTTCATACCAGGAAACTAAATTTTTAAAAATTGTTTACAGGCCCTGAACAGAAGACATTTACCGATGCCACCCTGCACCAAAGAGGATCCTTATTACAAGACATGAGGTAAAAAGAAAAAAAACTATTGCTGTTAAAACTGCTATGAGAGGAATGTAATCTAACAGCTGCTTATGTTGTGTATTTATAGCTTTATTCAGACCATGAGTGAGGGGATGTCTGAAGTGGGTCAGGCCAGGGCTTGGATTCATCTGGCATTGGAGAAAAAAATGCTTTCTCATCACCTCAAAGAACTGCTTACAAACCAGGAGCTAATTCGGTAATTCGCCGCGACTGGACTAAAGCACTTTCAAACAATGGTACTATAAGAAGAGTGTTTGCAATTAACCATAACCTTATCTTCTGGTCTGGCCCTCGCAGACAGCTGTACAAGCCGCACGCATTCCTCTTGTGTGAGGAGGAGCGAGAGCAGTTTTTGTACCACCTGCTGTCTCTGAATACAGTGGACTACCTCTGCTTTACTCGGGTCTTCACTTCAATCAGTACGTATTATTGTCTCATATTATTGTCACATTAAGTCAATTCAAGCTGGATCACCTAACTTTTTTTTTATTTGGTAAATACATTAAGTTTGTTCCAACAGAAAGAGTCTTGTTGAAGTTATAATTCTGTGAACAAATCAGACATACTCAGTCAATAATCACAAAGGCATGCATGTAAAAATTGCATTCGCTCGTTACATGAATTTTATTACATTTTTATTTATTTTATTAGGTATTTTATGTGCGTTCAAAGTCAGGTACTCCAGCCTTAACCTGCTGCTGTTATCAAGCCGTTTTCTCTTACATTTTCCATTCCTGTGTTTCCAGGTATTCCATATCGCGTTGCCATTATTCCCATGAAGAAACTCAGCATCGCCATGGCAACGGTCAACCCATGGGTGTGCGTGTCGGGAGAGCTGGGAGATTCGGGAAACAGACAATTCCCCAAGAACACACAAGAGATCTTCTTCCAGGTTTGTATGGGGATGTTAAAGCTGGGGAACCTAACTTTGTTTTTCGTAACACATCACACATGTTGATTGTCCAACAAGAAAGAACATTGTAAAAGTAAAATCAGGCCAAAAAATATGGCTTCATCATTTTAGAAAACATTGTACTTTTTGCATACTTGTAAGAAGGAGCTTTGTGTGAGTGACTGTTTGACGCTTTGGGCTGAATCCTGATAATAATTTAACTACCTACATGAGTTTTATGCCAGAAGCCCCCGCTGAAAGATCAAGATGCGGAAATGGATTAAGGGGAAGAAAATAAATGAATGAATTAACTTGAGTCTTATACAGGAGTATGATGACATTTTTATCTTGAAAATATAGAAGTAATATTAAAATATATATATTTTTGGTTGTTTTGATATTTTGATAGTAAATGCATGGGGATTTTGTAAGAATGAGGCAGCACATTAAATACTAAAGCCTTTCTTAACTGAATCGTATCGTTTAATAATATGGTGTATCGAAATGTGTCCCATCTATCAGCCGGCTCTGAAAGACACCCGGCCCAAATTACATAGATCAATATTGTGTTTGGAAATTTAGTTACCTCACCTTTAAAAATCCAGTTTATTGTTTGGCAGTTATATGCATGAACAAATGTGTGTGTGTTTCTTTCCATCAGTGTAAGAACTTGGGCCGCCTGAGCACGCTGCAGCTGGGGCAGGAGAACTCCGGTCTGCTGGCCAAGTGCCTCATCGACTGTGTCATGGTGTACAACGAGATCACAGGACACACTTACAGGTAACTTCTGCTCAAACACCACCTCATACATGAACAACGTCTGCTCTGTACTGTGTGTGCGAAGCTGTAACTCAAAAACAATATATTCAGGAATAAAACCCTGACTATTTTGAGCGGGATAACCAGTCTTCCCTACCTTCAGTGCACATACAGTACCTACAAAAACTACTGACATATAGAACTTTTATTTCATAGCTGTTATTTGTATGACACTCAAAATAGTTTCACACTCTTTTGCCTTCTGAGAACCATATGGCAAGTACCACCAGGTCTAGAACTGGACTTTACTGAGGCTAAACTTGAAAAAAAAAACAGGGTTAGATTGGACTGCGGTAGTTCCAAAGCAGGATTAATTAACCGATAATGCAAAATTTGACCAAATAATTGAACTGCAGTTTGAGAATCGGTAGACCATAATATTTTACTTTGACCATTTCAATGAAGCCGGGAATTCCCAACTTAATAATTCATGTTATTAGTAATTTATGTTCTTTGCGCCAACTGATAGAGTTTTGTATACAGTAAGTCATATAATCGCATATTTCAGATAGATTGAAGTTGTGTATATATTTGTGAAAAATTTGACTCTCCTGGAAGCTAGGTGAAGTTTATAGATGGGGTCACCCTAATGTCCTCTTGTCCGTTAGGTTCCCCTGTGGACGCTGGCTGGGCAAAGGCGTGGGCGACGGCAGCCTGGAGCGCGTCCTCATCGCTCAGCTGGTCACACCTGGTGCAGAGGAGGATTCTGGGAGATGGTCCGCTACGCCCCCAGAACTGGCCTCCCCCTCGCAGACTGTGATGACGGTGCTGGGATCGCTCGGCAGCCGCTGCAGTACGTGCACACAATGGACTAATTCTTCGGCACAATGGATGACCTACTTGTTGCCAGATAGTAGCAACAATAGCGCATTCAGCTGCCGGATAGATCACCTTTCCTGCTCTCACTCTTCAAATATTTGGTTGGAAATGATCTTCGTGTGTCCCTGTTTTTATTGTTGTTGTTTTTGCAGGAGTGCATGCAGTGGAAGTACAAGAGGACATGAGGGAGGCAGCGAATAACCTGGTCAAGCACTTCCACAAGCCAGAGCAGGAGGTTGGTGTCTGCTCAAGAGCTTACACTGCAGAAAAAAGAAAGTGTGAAATAAGAATAGGACATGTTGTAGGATAAGAACAAGAAAAGCAAAATGTTACTTGAGATAAAACATGCTAGTATGACTAATACGACTAAAATAATGAGGTCTAATGACAGCAGACACTTATTGTAAGAAAATACACAATATACTCAAATCTAGATAAATACCTCTTACCACACACGGGTCAAACATAAGGTCTCCGAGCCAAATGCGGCCTGTTTTCCCTGCGGTGAAAGGCCGACACAGGTCCACACAACACGGCCATCTTTCCCACTGTTGACCTGGGTCGACTCAGCATTTCAACACAATTCTGCAATGTTTTTACTGTTTGTCAGTTCCGCAGCTCCCCATAGCACGACAGAAAACCAGTGGGGGCGGGTCCCGGCTCAAAAAGTTCCATGAGCACGTGCGCTGACATGTTTGCAATCTCACTTTTTGCCGATGCATTGAATTCTAGTGACATCTTTTACCCTCTGGAAAATGGCTTTACAACCTAGTCCAAAGTCGGTTCTTGGCTCAACGCTAGGTTCCAGATGCGCGTCAATGCTGAGGGGGGTATATATTTTTTTAGACCAGCCTAGTTTAGCCGCTGTGGATTTTTGAATGCACTTGTTGAATAAATAGGGCTAATGCCGGCTAACACATGTGCAAATGTTTTTTTTTCACATTTTCCTGCTCTCGGCCATTTGGAGTCTGCCCATGTCTGTGGCACATAGAGTAAATTTCAACTGAAGAAGTAGACGTTGCGACGTCCGTTAATATTTACAGTCCATGCAAAATACACAATTGTTGTATAAAATTCCCCCTTATTTTGTGCAGATCCAAAAAAATGAGAAATGTCATGACACAAAGTATTCTTATATGAATATAACCTAACCTCAACTCAAAGGAGCCTCAAGCTTGATGTTCAGTTTGTGAAGCTGGAATGTGATTCTTTTGGCCTAAAATCCTCCCTAAGTCCATGTCCTACTTGTGTTTTCCCAGAGGGGGAATCTGACAGTGCTGCTCTGTGGAGAGGGGGGCCTGGTGTGCGCTCTGGAAAAGTTCCTCCTCCACGGCCTGAAATCCAGCCGCCTGTTCCAGAGGAGTGTGTTTGTCTGGGACTTTGTGGGTAAGTGACAGTGTTCTCTCTCTTAAGAGTTGTACCGCACACAAATGTTAGGCATGACAAGTTTATTTGTATAGCACAAATCATACACAAGGCAACTCAAAGTGCTGAACAAAACAAGATAAAGACAGTCACACAAGGCTTTAAACTCATAGATAATCACAGTACATTAAAAAGAGTAAAGATAAAATCCCTCTGTTGTATGCAGCTAAACAGAACTGTTTTTAACCTGGATTTAAACATTGTCAGAGAAGAAGTCTGTCTCACATTTTCAGGAAGACTGTTCCATATTTTAGCGTGAATCTGTAATTCAGCCTCCCTATGTTTAGTTCTGACTCTGGGCACCAGCAGAAGTTATAATAATAATAATAATAATAACACAAGAGCAAAAAAACACTATCAAGATTCGATTTTATCTCATAATAAAGCTAATGTGTCTAACATTTCAAGCTCCTATAACAGTTTTGTTCTATCTATAGTTTAATGTGCTACAGTCGCTGATGAATCACAGACACTTTTGCGTCTTCACACAGAGAAAGCAGTGGTTTCCTTGGAGACGAACGATCAGATGGGACATTTGAACGGGTCCACGTGCGCTAAAGGGCAGCCCTGGGACTCACTGTGTCACTATGTCAATGCCATCAACTCTTCACCGCGGAACATTGGAAAAGAGGGGAAATTCCAGCTGTTTGTCTGCCTGGGAATTAGGTAAAAAAACTCCTGATTGTGATAATCGTATGCATCGTCTATGTTTGTTTCCATTTGTTTTAGGGCTTCACGATATATCCCACGATATTGGTGGGTGCAAAATCCATATCGAAAATATGCGTGATAAATTATATATATATATATATATATTTTTTTTTTTCTTTATTAAAGACAACAAAACAGACAGACACATCAACATTCACCAAATACAACAAACAAACAAAAAAGTAAATATATGCATTTTGGATTGCAATTTTAGGTGAAAGAAAAAAAATATCGCAATAATATTGTTATCGCAATACTAAACACTCATATCGAATATTGCTCTAATTTCCAATATCGTGCAGCCCTAGCTCCTATCTTTCAGAGCCTGACAATACCATACTTGTCTATACAGGTAAATTTTATATAATATTTTTTTGAATTGATATGATACAATTCAGTAACAACATCAAGGCGTTATCTCACACTCAGCCCCATTTTAACAGAAACACACTGTTATATGTATTTTTCATTTACTGAAGAGTTTTATTGTTATTAAAGCTGCACTAACTGACTTTGGGATTTTGAAGCCGCGGACTCGCTGGCCTCGCTCTTTCTGCTCCCCTCCCCGCACCCTCGAAGCTATCGCCCCCCACACACACACAGTGTTGAGACGGAGCTAGCCTCTCCCAATATGGATAATACATGGATATGGATTTTCACGTGGATGGCGTGACCGTAGAACGATAGAACCGGGAAGCGCGGAGGAACGAGACTTTCTTTTGGATGGCTGTTTTGCTGTGTAAGCAGTAACCGGTGACGAAGACGAGAAAGTTTCAGGTTAACTCCGCCTCTTGTTGTGCTAACTCAGCTGTCTGTGCTAACGGACCTGTAGATTTCTCACGAAAGTGGGGGCTAGTGGTGCGCTGTGATTGGTCACAATCCGCGACCCGAAACACATTCTCTTCCTTGTTTCATCAAAATTCGATCGAAAATATAATGTCACGCCAGCACAAATCTGCGCTACTTTTTCTTCAAAAGGACGTATATCCCAATGCACTACATGGACATGGATAGCATTTTCGTAATTAATACGAAAATAAAGTCAGTTAGTGCAGCTTTAAAGTCAAGATATCAAAACAAAATCTATACCGTATACATTTCTATCATTTATATTTCTGAAAAAAAAAAAAAAATAATTGATATTACTAAATACTAAAATCAATATTGAAATCTAATTTGTTTTAGGATTTTTTATTTATTTTTTAGCACACCAGTAAATACAAAACATTGCATATAGACTTTTGGCTTTACATTATTGATGCATTTATATTTAATTTATTGAAGATAATTTTGTATTAAGGCACAATTTATTAAAGTCAAAACACTAAAAAACAAGAACATTATTATTATTGTTATTATTATCATCATTATTTGATTTTTGATCAGTTTATTCGCATCACACTCAAGAATCCAAAAAAACAATTGATTATAAGTGAATGTAATTTCATGTTGCAGTAATTATTATCCCATAGATCTAATAATTAAAATACCACATTATCACTGGTCCATACTATGTCATGATGTCATCTCACACCAATGATACCCGCTATAGCATTTCAGCTTATACAATGACATTGGCCCAAAGTTATGTAACATCTATGTAATGCAGCACCATTTTGTTTTTTATTCTGATTGTACTGGGTTTGTAATGATAGGCTCACAACCTCAAATTGTAAAAACAAACACACAATCCACATCGGTGTATGACAAAATATATTATAATATTCAGAAAGCAGAGATTTTAGCGTCTGATTGAGGTAACTGTCTCTGCAGGGACCAGCTCTTGGCTCTGTGGCTCCCCCTCCTGGCCGGCTGCCCCCTCACAGCCCGGACCTATGAGGACAGCGCTCTGCTCCGGGACCGGGCAGCCCTTCATGCTCTGTCCCGCATCTTGCACACGCTGTACGGCTTCAACATCACCCTGGAGGCCTCTCTGGTGAAGGGAATAGAGCTCTGACCTGTGGCAGAGAACAAACCGAAGAACTATGGACGCTTCTGAAAATCTGTACATGACCTTGTTTATTACTGTAAAGTTGATGTCCCCCTGGTTTGTTCCAACATGCTTTAGGAAATGTTACCTGCTGCTTGTTTACACTGTGAATTCTCTGCCCTTCAGCAAGTAGACACATAATATAACACTAACCTTTGATTTTTATCACACGTCACTTTTGTTGGATCTCACACTTTGTTTGTGATCACCTCTCTGCTGCTGTAATGCTTGCAATTGGATTTAAAGATAACCCAATGCATGATATTCCTTTTAGATTTCCACGTGTGCTTTGGCAGTCGTGTAATGACTCGAGCCGTGTAATGACTCGAGCATCCTCTATCGGCATAAAGTATTGCTCTCATCATGTTTTTTGTTTGTATTTGTCTCTTACTAACTTTTTGGGCCAGAAGCGGTGTGCTGGCAGAACCATAGACTGTATGTTAGGAGTGGACAGGACGAGTGCTGGCGTCACCATAGTGTTTGCATATTGCTGAAGAAGTCGATTTGGAGCCGATTTCCTTATATGGCAGTTAGCTTCGGGCCGTAACAGGGTCAGACATGTTGTTAAGACGGTTGCTAAGGCTAGATGGAGTTTCCTATCAAAGGTATCTGATCATAAGACAAGATAGGATAAGATAAACGTTATTGATCTCACAATGGAGAAATGTACATGTCCCAGTTGGCGTAGATAGAATCACTCAGGTTGTGCAAAAAGACAGGAAGTGTGCAAACATGTTAAAAATGTCAAAAATATAGTCTCTTTTGTGCAAGCTATATTATGTACAATAATGATGAGAGTGACAAAAACAGTTATAAAGCAAGAGGAGTTTACTTTTCAATGTAAGTCAATTGGAGCAAGTGCGAGTTTAGGGTTTCAATGAGCTAGCGGCATTAGCTTAGTCCATCTATATGCAGTCTATGGTGGGACACTGGAGCAGAGCTGGTTGCCTGTTTGTGTCAGTCTGTGTCACTGTCATTCTCATACATCTCTGGAGTTTGTGCTCGTCATTATGGGTCAAAATGCTGATATATTCTGTATAGTTAAGTCTGTGTATGATGGGTTGTTCACCTTCATTTTGTTTGTATATATTAAGACACAAGCCCAGCTGAGACGGCAGGGAGAACCGATTATGGGGAAAAAATGGTCTTATGTTTTGCTGAGTTTTATTTTGAAAATATAAAATGTGAAATGAATGTTTCTTGTACAATAGTGCAATCAGTCTGGTGTTCCTAATGACCCAAGCCCGTCTTCTGTTACATAGGCTACTGCAGATGGAAAAATGCAATAATTGTTATTTATGACATGTGTTGTAAAGGATTAAAGTTATTCATTTGAAAACACCATGACTGTGTTGTTCTGTGTACAACAGTTGCCTATTTAGGATGTAAAATGTCCTCTATATATAACCTTCAGTATGTGATCCACTTTACTATGAGGAGTAAGCTTAAAATACCAAAGCTATATTAATACTTTTGCAAGGAAGTGAAATGAATAGATTTGTTCTTATACAGGATATGACGTTGTCCCAGATACAGTAAGTAAAGTGTTTCCAGAAATGTGGTCATACAATACTAGCTTTAATCAAAGAAACAACATGCAAATTTAATTAACTTGCACATTTGACTTTCCCACAGTCTATATTAGTTATAGCATGAAGATTATATTTATAGAGCATTCACATACAAAAGTTCAGTTTGATGGAATATATTGTTATAGTATTGACAGAGAGCAAATACCTGGACATCCCTTCATCTCCTGTTCAGAGTTTTATTCTCATTAACAAAACTGCACATATCATCAAACTAAAATATCAACTAAAAACATGTGTCAACCAAGTGGGAACGTTAATCTAACATTGTAGTATCATATATTACAGTAATACTATTCTCACGTCGTTGTAATAGGTCAACAGTAGCTCAGTTGGTAGAGCATTGGCCTGTGAGCCTGAAGGGGTTTGTGGGTTCGAGCCCACTACAAGACTTTCTCCACCGACTCCATGTCTGCTGTTGTTGTGTCCTTGGCAAGACACTTCACCCCCATTGCCTAGATTAGGTCTGGTGTGTGTGTGGATGGTTGGTGGTGGTCGGAGGGGCCGATGTCACATATTGGTTGCCTCGCTTCTGTTAGTGCGCCCCAGGGCAGCTGTGGCTACAGTAGTGGCTTAACACCACCGTGTATGGAGTGAAAGAATAATGACATGTGAAGCATCTTTCAGTGTCCAAAAAACCGGTGCAATTATTATTATCATGCAAATGTTAATTCAATAATTTAACTGACTTTGTAAACAATGTGAGTTTTCCTTGTCTGCCCTGTTATAGTTATAGAGACGGTCACCTCAGTCTCAGGTTTCTTTTATGCTGATTCTAGCATGTGGAATCTTACAGTTATTCGCAACTTGTCACAACCAAGTTGCATTTAAACAAACAAAACAAACGTCCAATTAAGACGCAAGTAACTTGAGTTACTTTGGAAATATCTTAGTTACTTTTGTAACCAGTTTCTCCCAATACTGCATCCAGCCCAGCTCTGTGATTGGTCGGCACAAGAGAAGGTGGGGTTTTGCGGTGCAGTCAGTAGGTGGCGCCAGCACAAACACATCACACATACACATGTACAAACAGTTTATTAACTCCTCTTTGCTTGTCTCGTGGTTGTTTTAGTCTGTCTCTTTTCTGTGTTGTGTGTTCCTGTGTGTACAGTGTACAAGTAAGTACACATACAGCACATATAAAGTGCATGCATATATTGTATAATGAATGGATAAAGCGAACACCCAATCCGCGCCAGTTTGGGCAGTTCGGCCATCTGGCGTAGTAGTAAACGCACTGGCCCCGCCTCTTTGCTTACATTCTCCAATGTGCCATAGCAACCGCGGCCAAGCCCCTGTTCCCGCGCAATGTCCCGTCCTTATATGGCCAGTAGAATGCAGACGCACGGACACGTCATACGTCGTTTATGTAAATGGTTTGATTGAAGAAAAGGAAAAAAACCCTGCTCTACTCTGAGATGGAGGTGTGGATACGACGCATGCGCAGTCTGTCCACAACTATTCAGTCCCGTCCACAAGCGCCGACATCAACAAGAGCGACTTACTGATGCGGCTGCTTTGGAGAATAGCCACATTATATCAAAGCGCCATAAGGATTCATACTTTCTGAACTTCACTCAACTACAGCAAGGTAAGCCTTCTGCTGCAGCTCTGCGCAGAGTCCGCGGATGTGCACTTCTTATCTCCATGATTATCTCAAAGATGATGTTCACAACAAGCAGCGAGTTGTTTGGAAACCATCCCGCTGCTGCAGGAACCACGCGCAGGCGGAGACTCCAAAATGCGCATCTGTGGAATAGTGCGGGAGCCGGTAAAGTTATCCGCATGTGAGACAGAGTGAGTGCAAGGAGAAGCAAAGTGCAGCGGCTGGGAGCGGGCTATAGCGGGCTGGAGCGGGCTGGAGCGTGCAGACATGACGAACTGTGGTTGTTGTTGCTGGGCTGCTCACCGCGCGGTCTGAGCTGGTCCTGCCTTAAAGGTCACAAAGTCTGTGTTTGTGCCCTGCTCCAGGTGCACTGGTGCTATAGTATGTGTTTCTGTGCTCACATCCATGTTGGAGCGTCGACAGTCCGCTCTACTGCACATTTACGCGTGCTAACGCAGACAAGTTGGGTCTCACGCCCACCCGCACGAGATGCTTCTGAGCACGCGGGCGCCCGTGTCAACAAAACAGCGGCTGGAGGTGGAAAGGAAAGCGTGAAGCCTCCTCAAACTGCCCCAAAGTGCATCCCTTCAGCAGGACGCACTTGTACCAGTGGAACAGCGAGCGCGCTAAACTTCTAGCCCACATGTGCGTGTGCAGGCGGACTGTTGCAGCGACGCGGCTGTGGAATAACAAAGAGTAAAGATCATGTTACACCGTCCGGTCACTAACTCTCCATTTTGGATTCAAACTGATGTGAAAAGCTCGTGTTTAGTGTTAGTCTGACTTAGTTGTGAGCAGACGCAGAGCGGGCCGGGGCTCAGTCGTCGAGGAGACCGTCATTATAAAATGGTTGCGCATGAAGCAGGTCGTGTGGCATGCCATGCTTCCTCCTGGAGTGGGCGGTGAATCTGCGACTTGCACTTTTTCCTCGACTAAATAAACCATTGTAGGATTCAAAGACGTTGCGTTGACCGTGTATCTACATTCTGACTTGTGTAAAGGTGTTTGTGACCGAGCTGTGTAGTTATTGGAGTGTTTAAAGTGCGTTAGTGGAACATCGCATCACACCCCCTGCGCAGCCTCCGCCTTTGAAGTGTGCTCCATGTTGCCATGTTGAGTTGCGTCACGTACTGTATTCTGCTGCAGAGATCGTCTGGGTTTTACAGATGACTTTCTCCGAATTAAAAAATGTGGCTGGCGGTGGACCACGTGGAGAGCACCTAGCCGCTCGTTAGCATGAGTTCAACAGTGATAGTATTAATATGAGAGGTTATGGACTACAGCCACGTGCGTGTGAGGACTGAGACACAGATTATTCTATAGGTTTGTTCTGCAGTAAAGTGGCACTAGAACATTATCTGACTGTACTATGCGGTGATGGTAATGTGTAATAATGCATGTTTAACACAGCAGGCATGGGGCCATCAGAGCACAGCAGAGAACGATATTGTTTGGAGTATTTGCGGCGTCCTTCATGATCCTGTGGTGAATGTGAGATGCCCTTCAGTTGAAGGGTATTTCCCTTCATGCACACGCCCCAAAAGTCCCCCTGAGTGCGTGTCCAAAGTGGGAGATCCTCCTCTCTCTGCGCGCTTTGGCTGCTCACCGTGGCACAGCACTGTCAGAGGACCCCGAGGACTGATGGCAAGAAAAAAACTCAGTCTGGGGGGCGCGGCTCCCAGTTTTGCCGCAGTTCAGGACTCCATGTGGTAGAGCCAGAGTTAAATTTGCCTAGCAACATAAATCATAATTCGTCTGCACATCCAGTTCCGCGCTGGAGTTGGGTCCTCCCTTGTTGCACTCCTGCTCCAGTCTAAAATTAAAACTCAGTGATGCTGAGGCTGGAGGCAACGTGCAAAACTATATCTGTATTGGAATTGTCAAAATGAAGCGTGCATCCTGCGCACAGCGTGACAACATGAGCTGTCTGACACGGCGTCTGACTGGTGACCTACTTCTCCATGTGGGTCACAAGCAGAGACGCTTTCATTAACGCATCACTTCATCATAGTTACATTTAGACGTGGTCTGTGTCTCATGTGGACACGCGTCTGTCCAGCGAATGCAGGTAAAACTGAAGAAGACGTGTCCTAATGAACATGAACCATGTTTTCAGATGTTTGGCTTCCACAAGCCGAAGATGTACCGGAGTCTGGACGGCTGTTGCATTTGCCGCGCCAAGTCCTCCAGCTCCCGCTTCACTGACAGCAAGCGCTACGAGAAAGACTTCAAGAGCTGCTTTGGGTAAGACAGTTAAAAAAAACCTACAGTGTCATTACGTTACAAACATTATATACAGTCTGTGGGAACGCGGCCTGATGAGAGCATGGCGCCGTCATAGCGGCACTACAGTAACACGTGTAGAGGAGCCGCCCACCTGTAACTTATTCTTATGTTTGTGCAGACTGTGTGAGACCAGATCTGGAGAAATTTGTAATGCCTGCGTCCTGTTGGTCAAGCGCTGGAAAAAGCTCCCGGTCGGAACCAAAAAGAACTGGAACCACGTGAGTAATGTTACATTGGAATTATGAGATGCTGCTCTCAAAAGTTTTCACACGTGTCCAGATCTAAACCCCATCATGCAGTGCAGTCAGACGAACCACACAGCTCTCTAGGAACATCACGCATTATGTCAGAAACTTTGACTTTGCCTCTGTAGGTCCAAACATGAAATTATTAGTTAAAAGATTAGTGTAAAGTTTTAATTCTGATTCATTTGTGTTTTTTGTTTTCACATTCATTTGTTATAATCTTTACTGGTTTTAGACATTATACAGGTTTATGTGCATTTGGTCGGACTGGTAGAGGTCTTTTTTTTAATCCAAAAGAACCGTTTTCATAGGAAACTCGTACAAACATGTCACCAAACGGCTCTAGTGACGTGCTGTTGTTCACAGGTGGTGGACGCCAGAGGAGGCCCCAGTCTGAAGCTCACGTCACGGCCCAAGAAGATCAAATCCATCTCAAAGAAAGCCCGACCCAGCCAGATCAGCCGGCTGCAGAAGGAGCTCAAGAGGAACAGTGAGTGTTGTGTCATCTGCTCTGGTCTTCCTCTTGCAGCAGCTCTCTAAAGCACATACTTGTGTCCGCAGACTCAGACGCTCACAGCACTACCTCCAGTGCATCCCCTGCCCAGTCCCCCAGCTACAGTAATCTGTCCGACGAGGGCTCGGACACCGAGCTGAGCCCGGGCTCCAGCCGCTCCCCGGTTTTCTCCTTTCTGGACCTCACATACTGGAAGAGGTACACACTATGTCTATTATATTAGTATTATTATGAGACCATAACAAGGTAACATATGTACGGCATACATGAATGATAAGCGTTTGTTTCACATATGTACATATCCCATTATATGCTAATATTGCATGTTAGCTACATTAGAATTGTGTATTTATTTGTTTTGTTGTATGGATAGATGTTTCTGCTGCTATACTGGACACATGAATTTCTCCTACCGGGGATCAATAAAGTATCTATCAATCTAATGTTGAACTAACTTTCAGCCACTGTTGCCGTGAGACCACAAGAGGCCATACTATCCTATACAAAACTTATTTACTAATACCTTGATTTTGCCTGGATCAGGCCTTACCAGCTTGGAACCATGGCATTTTTACAACAAATTAGTCACATTTATGTCTAAATGTAGAAGACTGGCTGGTCTTCTCTTCCATTATAATTCAACAATTCACTTTAACTATGTAAATGATCAAAGATTGTATATTGTTTGATGACCCACACCTCACCCATAGTCTTCCAACACTACGTGTGGCTGAGGTTTTGTGTCATGTGTTTCCAGGCAAAAAGTGTGCTGTGGCATCATCTACAAGGGCCGCTTTGGGGAGGTGCTCATTGACCCGCATTTGTTCAAACCATGCTGCCGCAAACAACAGCAGCAGAGGAGGCCCCAGGAGGAGGAGGAGGAGGAGGACGAGGAGGAGGAGGATGAGGAGGAGGCGGAGTTGAGCGGAGCAGCAGAAAAAACCTCCACACACCAACCACAGGAGCAGGAGGAGCCGGAGGAGCAGGAGGAGCCTGAGGAGCCGGCGTGCGGAGAGTCTGCTACGCTCTGCGTTACCGTGACAACCTCTCCAGTCGGGGGCGTGGCTGTCGCCGGGGAAGCCTGGTAACAACACAAAACCCCAACCTTACTTTTTTGCACACATCTCAGAAAAAAATCCGGGGTGTTGCTTTTTCTCAAGCACTTAGTGAAAGAAGTGGCCTCAGATCGCCTTCAAGCAGCTCAAACACAACGTTTTATGAAGCTTTGTCGAAACAGTAACCTTTGGACATTTCTGTTTTGTTTCGTCACCTTTTTTGATAAATATTGATGGACCGTTATTTTGTGGTGTTTTTGAGAAAATGCTGGAGTTCCACTTGGCTGATTCTTTTGCAGGACTTTATTCCAAAACGCAATAATTCCACTGTGCAAATGTCAGGGCAGAGAATCGGTGCTACCTGAAATATCATAATATTATAATTTACAGAAGAATATACTCTACAGCTGTATGTTTAAATGGTACTATTCTATGGAAGTCACTGTAATATCGCTTTTTTCTTTGGTCCAGAAAGGGAGATCTTAGTGATTATCTCGTTTTGGAATGAATGACACACGTATCTGTACAGTCGCCCTTGTGTTTTGTGTATTTACCACCACGTCCATTCCTATGAAAGATTTGTACGCAGACCGGATTAATTCTTTGTACAATATGTGGGTTTCAGTTCTTTGAAAAAAGGCCTATTCACAGCTTCAACAGCAAATACACCAGCCTTAATATAATGTGTGGACAGCGCTAGTGTTAATTCCGGATTGGTATTATGGAACAAAAGGGACAGACGCTCCAATTATGGTGGCCTCGGCAACACACAGTGCATTTTGCATGAATGGCAAGCCCGCTCATCCAAAAGACCGAACAATCTGATGCATGAGTACGAAATTGCATGGCCTTATATAAGCTGTAAATTTTACTTTTTATTTTTCTTTTGTTTCTAAATCAAGTTTTGAAAAGTTGACTTATTTTTGTATATAAAAGTGAAAAAAAGAAGAAAAACATAAACAAGTCTTTACACATACCCATTCTACAAAATATACACAGAAAAACCCGCCACAGGTCTATTGGTCATTCAACAATGTTTTCACAGCTCTACGCCACTCCCGGTCAGTTTTATGATGAAGACTTGATAGCATTATTTGCATACCCATGAACCATAGCCTCATATACCACAAATGTGTTGTGATATATATCTAATATGACTTTATTCATCTAATAAAAGCCAAAGCACATTAAATTCACCCATGTAAAGTCAGTACAGGTATACGGACACTTCATTTGAACGTTTATGGTATTCCAATGAACACTAATGAGTTCCACACGTGTGAGTGTTAGGAGCAGGGGGCGTGTTCTGTACATAAGGGGCGGGGTCGATGTCTTTCATGTTTATTTATTTCATATTTATTTGTATTTCCATTATTCTTGCCTAGATTTTCTTCTTAGACCTGTGTAGTATGGCATCTAAATACATCAGAAATTGAATGTAATTCCTGCACAGACTTTTCTTTTGTGTAGAGTTACTGGGTGTCAATATTTGTGAATTGTGGTTGTATTTATTTACTGCTTAACCTTAATCCTAACTTATTCAGTATCAACATTTTGATCTGTATTGTTTAGAATTACAGCAACAAACTGTACTTTTCCCTTGTAGCTTGTAGCGTAATATACTGTATTACAACATTGTAGAATACGACTTTAGACTTGCATGTTCTGTACTGCTATGCATTTACTTAGCTTACCAGTTAGACAAAGCTGTTTTGTATTTTTTATACTTCATGTAATTTTTTACTTGTCCCTTAATAAAAGTAATTTTGTGAGTTTTTTCTCGATCTTGAAGTCATGTTTTTGTTTTGCATATTTTTCTAGTCAAGTACTCAATAAGACATATATTTCATTTCGTTATTAGTATTAAGAATCAGAAAGTTAAAAGTTAAATAAAAACACAGGCTCTCTACTCCGTGATCTACATTACATTGCGGAGTGAGCACGTTCCTTCAAAATGCGGCATCTGTCTGTAAATAAATAAATAAAAAACAGTAGCTTATATAATATGCACTTGCACACAATGCCCACCAGGGGGCTCCACCACTGCACACAGTGACCACTGGAGGGCAGCACCACCGCTCGTCTCAGTGGTGTCCCGTGACCGGAAGTCAGCCTGGCCGTCCGGAGCTAATGCTAATAAAGGATGTGTTGATGCTAATGCTAACAAACATTGTTGTGTTTGAAACTCCTCTCACAGGAGATTAAATGTAACACATTATTTGACGCTGAGGAGACGTTTCCTGCAATAGGAGCACACGGCAGGAAGTGTACGTTTATTACATATTTCTGACTTTCACTTTGCCTTCTAATATTAAGTGTGTTTAATGTTCTGTCTTTAGCCCCGTGCACCAGATTAAGGTATAGTTTTAAGCCCTCTTTAGTCCTCAGGACCAGCTCGTGATGGAGGAGCCCACGGCTTCTGGGGTGTTCTGTAACAGGATGCTGAGCATGGTCAATTCTGAGGATGTCAATGCCATCATCCAGGCGCAGAGACACATGTGAGCTGCCCAACACCCCAAACACTCATATACTGCCTTCGTTGCACTGTAGTAATAATGTTGTCTACTTAGGCTGGACCGCTTTGAGAAAACCAATGAAATGCTCATTAACTTCAATGGGCTGTCAAATGTAAGGCTGCAGCAGATGAACGAGCGCTTTCTGCTTCACACCAGGACCCTGGTGGAGATGAAGAAAGACCTGGACAGTGTATTCAGGAGGATACGGTGAAGTTTACAGATGACTAACTATGAACTCCCATCATGGGCAGCTCCTAACACACTTCTCTGTGCAGGACTCTAAAGGGGAAGATTGGAAAGCAGTACCCTGACGCCTTCAGCAGTGAGTCCAGATCTTCTGCATCTGAGTCTTATTAGTCCCACACATAGTGTATACAGTTTATGTATATGTATGCAGTGTAGTGGTACACATACAGTACACTCCTCTCTGGTCATTTATCTTCTGTACCTGATAGACGTCCATGAGTCGCCCGTTCTGGAAGACGATGACGACGAATTTGACCCTGTGCCCCCCAGCATCGCCACGACAACCGCTACAATGACACCGGAGCAAAGCACAGAGTCATGTGACACGAGCCCGGATGTGATCTCCCCTGCCGTGAGCAGATGCTCCGAGGACCTGTCCCATGAACCCCCAGACACGCCCACTTCAGAGGGACACGAGGTCTGTGCTGTGCTGCGGGACGAGGGGCCAGACTCTGTCCCTGCTGAGTAAACACCGTAACTATGTGTCCCTGATCAATTCACAGTATTACTGTGCGCAGCACGGATAAAGGCCCGCTCTGGAAATGAAAATCAACATGCTCTAAGTGACCTACAGAAAGGGGATGAAAGTTCATCCCCTTAATAAAATACTATAAATGATTTAAATTGTCTCAGTGCCAGCAGTCGGACCAATCATTGTGTCTGAACTCTGACTGGATGATGTTTACATGCTTCTATGCAGAACTGCAGACAATGTGGATAAAATATGCTTTGGGACATATTCTGAGCTTTAAAAGTGTTTATTTATTCTGTTGATGCACTCTTGTTTGGGGGTATGTATTTTAGTTGATATTTATGTAAAATTGTGAATAAGATACAGAAATAAATCCTTTGTAAATGTGTTAAAGCAACAATGTGTCACTTTTTGGAGCTGATACACATACACCACTTTACAGAATATTATACACATTCTCTAAACTCAAAAATGTCACATGTCATTAATCGTTCTCTTTATACACTGTGGTGATAAACAACTGTAGTCACAACTGCCCTGGGGCACATTAACAGAACCACAGAAGCCTCTTGGGACGATTTTCACGGGTGGCTCTTTCCCAGGATTCAAAGTTAATTCCACATACTTTTCCATCCGGGAAAAGTCTATTCACTTTTGCAAAGGACAAACGAGGAGTAATGTCTGTTTATTTTTATCATTTCTGTCTACTATTTGTTATTTTGGCTGTTTTGACCAAGTTTTATTCATTATTATTAATTATGACTGCCCACCAGCAGAGGGCGCTGAGTCGGATGCCGTGCTTTTGTTCCCCCGGTGATCGGAGAGCGTCAGAGAGGTTCTGTTGCCGGACACGTCGCTTTCACTCGTGAGGCTCATTCCAGAGACTGTAAACTCATTCATGGATCTGAGCTGAAGTAAATGTCCCGTCTGTGGGCGAGGACATCCCCCCGCGACCCCCGTGTGTGTGAGCAGGACACACGGTGACACCTCGGCTCTGCTGCAGGACACTACATGGTAAACAGGCTGAGCTCATGAGGGGGACAACATGAGGAGACTGACCAAAAAGAAAGCCCTGACCCTCGTGAAGGAGCTGGACGCCTTCCCAAAGATCCCCGACAGCTACGTGGAGTCCACAGCCAGCGGAGGCACCGGTGAGTCCGCGGGGGTGGGCAGCACGTCACCCCATGGCCCTGATCTGAGCCGCAACCGGTTTGGGGTCGAGTTTTGGCTACAACTTTTTAGTTTTTTTAAATTGCCTTTCAAACTCTCTTCATGCAAGCGTGAAAACACATCTTTTTATAGTCAAGCCAATAATTTATTACAGTTTCTTGTGTGTGTCGTGGTAAATTCACTGATGTTGGTGTTGAATCTCCCATGGGATATGAAGGAACATATAGCGTATAAACTATTTCAGTACTGTTATTATTATTACTCTTTGCAGTAGTAGTAGTAGTAGTAGTAATACTGGGTGTGTGACATAAATGTTTACTTTTCAATGTTAGTCAACAAGAGCCAGAGAAACTCTTCGCCCATAGTCACTTCCCTATTGGGCTTCATTGAGCTTGAGGGGTTGGCATTGTCCATCTATATACAGTCTATGGTATTTCCCTGCATTTCCTTGTTTCATCTCTCTTTGCACTGTTCACATAAACATAAACCACAGCTGATGGTGTCAAAACTCTTTCCTTCCACCCAGAGATACTCTACCGCAATAACATATATATACTTTGCCTGCATTGATAGGCTGCAGAGTTTAAAGAACTTTGAAAGAGTAGCAATTACGGTATATGCAAACAGGACTTTTCCCAGAATCCTCAGTTAGTATAATAATGAGAATATACAGCCACAAACGGTCATTTGTATATTTGTTGTATAATGTCGTCTGTCTGTTCTCCAGTGTCTTTAATAGCGTTCACGTTCATGGCGATGTTGGCGTTCCTGGAGTTCTTCGTGTACAGAGACACGTGGATGAAGTACGACTATGAGGTGGACAAAGATTTTACCAGGTCAGTGATTATTCCATCTTTTGACATTTATTAATCGTTGGTTTAATGCACTGCTCTGTCTGACTGACTGAAATCTTGCAGTAAATTGAGGATCAACGTTGACATCACGGTGGCCATGAAGTGTCAGTGTGAGTTTGCCGTGATGCGTTCAGGGATCATTAGTGCCTCGTCCTTGTTTTGAAACGGTTTGTTTTCATAAATGCAGATATCGGTGCAGATGTGCTGGACCTGGCGGAAACCATGGTGGCCTCAGATGGGTTAGAATACGAGCCGGTGAGACCATTGACACACTATTCACCATGGGTCTCCAACCTATAGCCCCGGAGCTTCCAGTAGCTCGCCATCCCATTGCAAAGGATTTAGAAATGAATATGCTATAAATATTCAAAAATTAATTATTCATACACACACATCTGTTGTAAATGCAATCAAAAGCTGTAATATATAGAATAACTCTTAATAGTAACATGCCTAACGTTCTCCCAACAGAAAGAGTGTATTATTTTGGTATATTATAAAACATGTTGACATAGTGGCATCCAGCCAACTTCAGCTCCACCAATAAAATCATGTTGAACCACCTGGTAAAGCTCAGAACCGGAATCCAGTTGTTTTATTTGTATATATACTGACAGTTGTTTTTGATTCAGATCAGATTAATATTTTTTGCCATTTGCAGTAAAACCTTATTGGAATACACGTGCACAAGTCCCCAGTGTGCACCAGACAAATGTATTTATTTAATTACTTATTTATTTGATCGGGACAACACACATTAATGAACAATCATAGACAACTTGTACACAAATTGTAAATGTGCCAGATTATAGCGAAACTGCTAATTTACATGCGTTGTCCCGAGGAAGGTCACACAATAATAAGAATACAAAACACAGTATACAACTATACAAGTTACAGTTAGTTAAAATGAGTGCCAAAATTCCAGCAATAATTGATGATAAATAAACATTTGTCATCCAGCTTCAGATATAATTCTGTTTACATGACGTCGTAGCTCAGAACAGCCCGAATCCAGTCAAAATCGTTTACATTCTCGGTTGTCGGCCCCTGGATAAGTTTGGTGAACTAAAACAATATTTTTCTCCTTTCATACAGGTCAATTTTGAGCTGTCGCCTCAGCAAAGGATATGGCAGCTGTGAGTACAATCAATATTTCTCACTTTTAGTTTCCTTTACATAAAAAAACCCGAACAGAAGCTACAAGACAACAACATAAGGTGTTTTTGACTTTTCTAATTCTTCTTCCCTTTCTTTCCCCAGGACTCTGTGGCACATCCAGGAGCGCCTCAGGGTCGAGCACTCTCTACAGGACGTGCTTTTCAAGTCTGCCATAAAAATCGCCCCGCCATCGCCAATCAAAAAGTACTCAAGCATGTCCTATTGAAATAAACGTGATTTCAATGTATGTGTTATTTTTTATACAATATATATTTGTTGCTGCAGTGATGACGGCTCTGCTCCTCTGAACGCCTGCAGGATCCACGGTCACCTCTACGTCAACAAAGTGGCCGGGAACTTTCACGTTACTGTTGGGAAGTATGTGGCACAAGGGTTTTCTGCGGGATCCGAGACTTGGTTTTTATGGCTGTTAATTGAAATGTGTTGTTTTGGTTTGTGAAGGTCCATCCCCCACCCCCGAGGACACGCCCACCTCGCAGCCCTGGTTAGTCACGACTGTAAGTGGCTCTCACGGTTTGTCATTCATTGGCTGATACAACTGCTGCTACTACTACTACTACTGATTCTACTGATTCTACTTCTATTGTTTTTTTTTTTAAATCGCAGCTAAAGACACATTTCTTTGCTTTGGCTTTTTAACACAAGCAATGTTGAAACATTTATGATAGTGTCCTGCATTTTATTTTATGCTGAATGTTATTTGTGTGTTGTATTTTTACAATGTCTGGTAAGCACTTTGTGACAGTCCTGTCTGTTTTAAAATGTGCTATATAAATAAACTTGACCTTGACCTATTGTAGACTGCTACTACTGCTGCTACTAGTACTGCTGCTGCTACTACTGCTGCTACTACTGCTACTACTACTGATTGATTCTACTGCTGCTACTGCTACTACTGCTACTAATACTGCTTCTACTTCTGTTGTAGCCTGATACTACTACTGCTAATACTAATACTGCTACTGCTACTACTACTACCACTGATTCTACTGCTACTGTGCTGGTACTACTACTACCAATAATTCTACTGGTTCTGCTTCTACTGCTGATTCTACTACTACTGCTGCTACTTCCACTACTGCTCCTACTATTCAGTTCAATGTAATCTCTGTCAGAAATAAGACAAAATATACAAAGCGATTTATTTCCTGAAGTAGCTTGAAAAAGTGGTGACATTTGACCCAAAGCTATGAGAGTTCAAATGAAAGGATTCTAAGTCCTGAAAATCATATGACAGTCATTCTATAGCAGGGGTGTCTAAACTTTTTGGCGAGGGGAGCGCAGTAGTTCAGGGGCTGATGAGACTGATTGTAAAACTGTTTTGACTGGATTTGTTCTGAACTTTAAAATAGGGTATGACGTCCACGTTGAAGCTGAAAAATTGTCGTGTTATTTTGTGATGTCTACAGACTGATTGGGCCTTGTTTTTTTTTTGTTGCTCCAGCTTTCAATTTCTCCCATCGGATCAACCACTTGTCTTTTGGAGAGATGATTCCTGGGATTATCAGTACTCTTGACGGCACTGAGAAAGTTTCCGTTGAATGTAAGCATCATATAATACAAAAAGGACTGTTGCCATGGCGTTTCTCACCTTACGCCCGTCTCTCTCCAGCCAATCACATGTTCCAGTATTTCATCACCATTGTGCCTACACAACTCAACACGTATAAGATCGCCGCAGACACCCATCAGTACTCCGTCACAGAGCGGGTGAGTGCAGACTGAGACAAGGGCATCATGTCAAGTGTGGGATTTTACTACGAAAAGACAACAGTTCTAGTAACAGTATGTACATTTGTGATTGGGGTAGCCAAGCCTGTTCTTAACCCTAACCCGGGGGCCTTCTCTCTGGTCTTAAACTCAGGAGACAGGGCCTTCTCTGTGGTCTTAAACCTGGGGAGACGGGGCCTTCTCTGTGGTCCTAAACTTGAGGGGGCCAAGGCCTTCTCTTGTGGAAGGTCATTGGTTTCCTTTTTCATATATCAAAAAAAAAGTGTGCAATAAACATAAAATATTTTTCTGTTGTCAAATTGCAGTAAAAAGATAGTTTGTTTACCGGTATCTCATTATCATTTGTGTTATGTTTAAATAAAGCTGGGGTACCTATATTTTCCGATTGGCTCAGTGAAGATTGTCCTCTCTTATTCACGCGCATGTGGAAAACTCCTGAGTAAACAAATACTGTAAATAGATTTTATTAGTTAAATGGTGGCGACAGTGGCTCAGTTGGTAGAGCTTTGGCCTTTGAGCCTGAAGGTCGTGGGTTTGACCACAAGACCTACTTCACAACTCCCACTGATGACTGCTGTTGTTGTGTCCTTGGGCAAGACACTTAACTCCACTTTGCCTAAATCCCCCACTGAAAGATCAGGGCTCCTGTGGACTCACCACCTGCAGGAGGATCAGTGAGGGGCTGGTGCTCTGTGTACTGGGTGCAGCTCTAACTGCCACCCCCCTGACCCAGAAATGGATTAAGGGGAAGAAAATGGATGGATGGGTAGATATTAGTTAAATGGTCGGTGGTTTGAAAGTTAGGCACCCCAGCTAATAATTTCTTAAGTAAGATATTGTCTAAACATTGTTGTTATTTCCATACTCCTGCACTTTTAAAATCCCCCCTAAATTTAAACAATGGGTGGGTAATTTAATTTAAATGTATACAATAAAATGACCAGGGAGGTGCAGTATCGTGCTGTGTATATATGTATGTATACTGTATGGCGGTGCCCCTAACCTTTCCCGTGTGGTGGACCCTCAGGAGCGGGTGATTAACCACGCGGCGGGCAGTCACGGCGTCTCCGGGATCTTCATGAAGTACGACATCAGCTCGCTCATGATCCGCGTGACCGAGCAGCACATGCCGCTGTGGCAGTTCCTGGTGCGCCTCTGCGGCATCGTGGGCGGCATCTTCTCCACCACAGGTCCTCGCTCGCTTACATTCTTTTCACAGCGTTTAATTTTGTTAAAGTTGTTTTTTATCCTGTCATTCACACTCAGAGCTGTTTTTAGAGAAGGTCATACATGGCCTTTGTCCGGGTGGACTATGTTTACTTGCGAGTTCAAAGAAGCCCAATGGACAAGTGCTCATAGGTGAACTTCTGCTCCAACTCGCTCTGGCTTCTATTGACTTTGAAAAGTAAACTCCTCTCGCTCAGTAATCGTTTGTGTCACACTCACCATTATTGGGCTTTTGGAAATCTGTGGTTTCGCGCTTTCTATGATCCTAGTGTTTATATTTTTTTAATATAGTTTTTGTAAATTCAGATATGAGTCGTATAAGTCCAAAAAGCGTTTATCAGTGATCAGCGCCTTCTCTCTCCATCAGCGGCCTCTAGTATGCTAACCTACAAAACTATAGACCCAGGAGCACTGTGGACACAACCATGATGCTATGGTGCTATGCTTCCCACGCAAAGTAAAAAAATGTACCTCATAAAAATGGGATTATGCACATTTATACTGCATTTACCATGAGCGTGTTGGCTTTCCGCCCCGAGTCGTGCTCCTTCCTCCTTCTCCCTCGGTGGTTCCATCAGGCAACCACTGCCAGAGTCCAGGCCCCAGGGGTAAGCTCCTATCAGGCTCCTGTCTCATATGGATCGTCGCTGGGGCTTCTGTCGGGGTCTGAGCACCAAATATAGAGTCTCTCCAGGTGGAAACATTCAGCCTAAATATGTATTTTTATTTCGTTAAAGCATCCCCCCGGGCGAAGGATTTTTTTTTTTTTACTCTGCTCCATCATCTGTTGCTTATGTTTTTGTGAACAGCAGAGCACCAAAATACGTAAAAGCACAAATACATAAATCCTGTTAGAGCTATCTAATGGCTTGTTTATTGTGAAAAGATTTGGTGAATGAGTCCTGACATGGAAGCTAATGGTTAATGTTTGCCTCCTCAGAGTTTATTTACCTTTTTTAGCTTTGTCCCGTCATAAGTCAACAGTGTGTTAAGTCGTCTTTCTGAAAAGCTTTATCTGGTGCGGTTTATACCCAGGTGCACTTAATAATTCAGCAAGTACAGAATCCGGATTGAATGAAGAAAGCAAAAAAATAAACAAATAGGAACGACATTAAAATTGTGTAAATTGTGCGTCAAATGAAGTGTAAAACATGTACATATTCCTCTATCAAGTTAGAACATAAAAAAACCCATTCAATCCAATTTTCTATTTGACAAAAACTACATGATATTAATGAATGTGATTGCAGTGTTTCCTGTAAAAACAAACACATTTCTCTATTTTAAAGAAAGAATATTGTCTCATATCTGTGTCTGCTGATTCCAGGTATGCTGCACGGCATGGTGGGCTTTTTGGTGGATGTTATCTGCTGTCGCTTCCAGATGGGAGTCTACAGAAATGTCAAAGTAAGTACGGTGCATCTAAGACTGAATGTACATTTTTTCCCCACTGGGTTTTTGTTTTTGGAGTGGTTTCTTGCTGATGCAGGAGGGTCTAAGGACAGTGATGATCTGGGGCATTTAAGAACATTTATGGACATTGATTATTCTGCAACATTAGGACCAATGGCCTCTATGTGTTTGACACGGTGTCGCAGCATTTAGCGTTTGTGCTTCACAGAATAAAGGTCCTGGGTTTGATTCCACCTCCAGACTGGGCCTTTCTGTGTGGAGTTTGAATGTTCTCTCCATGTCTGCATAGGTTTCCTCCAGGTGCTTCGGTTTCCCCTACCACTAAAAACACATGTACAATAACTCCTCTCTCTCTCTGGAGCCAGGACTCCACTGAAAGAGACATTTTAATAAGTCAAACTCTGCTCAAATGTGGCAGAATGTATCTTACTTTGAGCAAGTTTTGACTGACTTTAAAACAAGATTTGCCAAAGGGACAATGAGCAAAATGATCTTGTTTTGAAAATATAAAAGAAATATCTAGTTTGAAATGAGAAAATAAAGATTAAATGGCTTTGTCCCAATCGCAAATCCTGTTTTAAGACAGTCAGAAAGTACTCAAATTTAAGATAAAAACCACTCGATTCAAGCAATCATTACCTCATATTTCATCTATATTATATTTTTTGCAGTGTAGTGGGACTTTCCTGGTTAAATAAAGGTAAAATAATTAAATAAATGAGTATTTCCCGTGTACAACTGTTTGATTCTCTGACCTGTTGTTGGCAAATCGACACCTTTTGTGAAGTCCTCTCTGACGACTGTTGTTGTGAGTTAGGGCCACACAAAAACGAATTGAACGGAACATGAGCTTATACCACATTGTATTTTCATTCAGTTTTCTGCTTGTTGTTTATTCGCAGGAGACGTCTGTGGCTGAGCAGGAAAACACCGACACATCACCTCTTTTGGAAAATCACGACCCACAGTGACGACTCCTCTCCAGTCCACTCACATTTCTGGATTTTTGATATTGTGGCTTCAGTTTACAGAAAACCCTTGAACTCTGAAATGAACAATATTATCAAATTCAAATTATTTATTCACTCGAGAGGAATTGAACAAGTGCTGATGGTTGAAATGTAACACAGCGGCTCCCACTACTGGCCGCAACGAGGACTGCATCTTGTGTGTGATTGTCATTTCTTTCAACAACAATGAATAAAACCAGTTTACAATCTGAACACAGAGCAGACCATTAAAACGGATATTTACACCATGTCAAGAATTTATTGACAGTATTTCAGAATATCTTTCAGTAAACAAGTTTTTTGTTTTTTAGCAAAATGTAATATATCATACTGTCGCATTTCATAAAAATAGTTGTTCACGTCTTTGAAACTACAGTATCAATGATACAGTAAACCATATTTGTAGGAATACAGCTGTACAAGGTGAATAGTACACAATTAGCACTACACAGTTATATTTGATCTCAATGGGGATTAATGAACGCTCCAGCTTTAGGTTCAAATAAAGCCTTTTTTTTCTCTTTTCTGTTTTACAAAAGCACTCACAGCAGGCAAAGGGGGGCGGCCTGGACGGAGACAAGACTTTCACCTTTCCTCAACAATGAAACATGTGTATAGCCTTTGGGCCGCACTGGAGTCAAATGAAAAACACAATTAAAAAGTCCCAATTTTGTGAGTTTGGCAGAAGTCACAGCAGTTTTTGTTTTTTAACCTTGATTGATTACTGGAAACTCTATGCCCTATGGGTTCAATTGTGAGATTATCGAAAAAACGGCGTCATCAGCTCTGAAGCAGCATGCTTCAACTGTTTCATAGATAAAATATATTGTCAGATGATTGAGGCGTAATCAGAAATCATGAGGAGGATGGAGCCGTCTGCAGCAGAGTGAGTGGATGGGCTCGGAGAAAAGACAAGTTTGATAAATGTGTGCTGCTTCACTACCTCCTTCAAAGTGAATGGACTTGAACGGGCTACATTTGATCCCCTGTGATGCGTGGGCAGTCTGTAGACATTACAGAGCTGTAGTGAGAAGCGCTGAGCCTGAGGAGGGGTCTCCACAGTTTGCTGATATGCGTGCACCAACGTACGCATTCGAAACACTACATCTGGTCTGCATTAATTTGTGTAAGGCACTCCGGCCCGCCCCAGAACTGTCCTCCTGCTGGTCCCCACTCCCACGCCCCTGTCCCACAGTGCTGTGGTACACTTAGCACAGTAAAAGGCATACGCAGAGATGGGAACATGGAGCAGACCAAAGTTTGTGAAGCCGAAATGAACACAAGACAGTTGTGCACGATGACTCCAAGGTGAGATGGAACGTAGAGGAACTTGATGGTTCTTACTAAGCCGTTTGTCTTCCAGAAAAAAGTCTCATTGACAGAAATAAAGTTAGTCGCACATGAAAACAGACTGGGGAGCTCCACAGAGGACGTCCTGCCTCCAGTCTAAGACTGAAGACCTGTCTCTGTCTAACATAGTGCTTTATACTCATGCACTGGTTTGGTGACTTGCACAGCTTTGATATGTAGTTATAGACGAGGCCGTGACCGTACCAGGCCTTATACTGTCCCGGTGCTTCTCTTTTTATCTACAACGACGCCTCCATATTATCAAATGTACATATTTTCACAACTTTACATTTACAGTATATGTTTTATTGGTAGGCATGACACTGCTAACATACGTCTATGACTCACATTGGTCACATTGCAGGATGTATCGCTGGTTCTTTCTCAATGACTTGTTCAGTGTCTTTGCTGCACAAAGAAAATGAGCCCAAAGTTTCTCCTTCAGACAAAGTCTCTTCAGTTGATCCTTGTGAGGACGGCCCGTTAAAGGTACAGTTGTACACATGTCCATTTAAAATGCTCTTGTGAACATAAACTCTGCTTCTATGGTCTGCATTTGGTTGTATACTCTAGGTTACAATAGCTGTGAAAGTTCTGTTTTAAGGTTGTGGGTGTAATAATCCTCTTGTAAAAAGACTGGAAATGAAAGCAAGATGGAGACAAACAGGAACGAGGAGAGGAGAGCCATCGTGAGCAGGGTGCAGACACGTGTCCAGTCCAAGCCAGTTGGATGCTTTACCTGCTGACAGTGGAGGTCCAGGAGCGCAGGGTCCCGGGCAGTTTGTCAGGAACAGCCCAAGGCTTGGGGGAAGCAGCAGAGCTCCGAGCAGGAGGCTCCTCCACACTGTATGCCCCAGAGTGCTCCTCTTGTCTGGGACAGGCTCTGGACAGCAGCCTCTCCTGGAGGCTCCCGTCTGCACCGTTCACATTCACATAGTCCCAGGGCCACACGCTGCTGCCGCTCTGAGCGTGCAGGGCCTTCCTCTCGCAGCAGGGGGAGCACAGGTCCCTTTGCCTTCTGTCACTGGAGCTCAGGATGGCTTTAGCAGGCAGCAGCCGAGGCCCACTGTCAGACTCTCCACACTGGCCCCTGACCACACACTTCTGCTGGGTGGACCTGCCACCTGAGGGCCCCCTGCTGGAGCCCTGCTCTACAGACTGAGCCGTGTCTGCCATGTACACTGTGGCCTCTAGAGGGAACTGAGGAGGGGACTCTGGGGCTGGGTGGGATGAGAGCGAGGGGGTGGCCTGCAGCTCCAGGGTCACTTCCTGCAGGGCAGAGTTGGCTGTAGAAAGGGCAGTCCAGGGGCCGCCACCGTCTGAGGGACAGAGCACAGAGTGAGGGCGGAGAGATGCTGCTGTGACGCATGCTCATGCTGCCAGAACACACGCAAACATTCAAACTACTTTCCATCTCATGAGTGCACACAGAGAGCACGAGTAAACTGTAGACTCAAATACTGAGAGTAACCAAACCTCACAGCTCCTCACTGCACTGGACAGGCACATGCAGTGGCTCTTCTCCACACAAATGTCTTGGTCTAAACTGGAATGCACTGGTGCTCTTGAACGCATGCACAACACGCTCATGCACAAAGCACAGCATCCAGAAGTTAAAACAGACATGCAGTCTCCACGAACCGTGTCTTTAGAGTGGCCCATTAGGAAGAAATATGGGGAGCTTAGTGTGTCACCTTTCATGCACATGGAAAGGTTGGAAGGTACCAATCCTGAGGGGAGTAATACAAGTAAAGGCTTCATGTCATTAGAAACAACACAGCAGCTACACATGGGCAACAAGGGTTAGCAGTATTATTCCAACATTCTTTAGCACAGAAATACTGGTTAGTAAGTAGCGACATACTATGGTCCAATCTATTGTGGTTGCTGTAAATACAAATGACTGAAGTGTTACTCAAGTAGAACTGCAGTCTCCACACCCACCATAATCTGGCACCTGGCCCGTCCCCCTCTTCAGCAGCAGACGCACCCTCCGGCCCCCAGCCTTGATGAGCTCGATGGCCCTGGCGTGGCTCATGTCCCGTGTGCTGTCTCCGTTTATCTCAATGATCTGATCTCCAACCTGTGAAACACACCCATGAGGCCGGCTCCATCTGTTATGACCTCGCCGCTTCGTGACGAGATGCCCGCTCCGCTGTTACCATGGGGACGAAGGGGCCCTCACACTGGAGACCCGCAGCAGTCGTTAGCTTGAGTACAAGGTTACAGAAGGGAAAGAGGCCAAAGCACTGTGGGAAGAGGCCTTAGACAAGAGCGTGATTGCACTGGTTCTGATGTCTGTAGCCCCGTTTCCACCAGCCCCACTTGGTCCAACTCTACTCTGTTTTACAGGTACCAGGTACTTTTTAGTCCCCCTTGGCCCTGGTTCTATCCAGGCCGAGCTGATACTATGGTGTCCTAACAGAGATTGGCCAGAGTGCTACAGGTCTGTTGCTAGGATGCGGTACCAGATACTAAAGCGTAATGGAAACGCAACATAGTAGAGTAGAGTAGAGCAGAGTAGGGCAAAATACAGTTCAGTCCTCACTTTAAGAAGGACTTGAGTAAAAAAACCTGACACTGACTGTTTTTTTTACTTTTAAACCCAGGCGCATCAACTCTGCATGCAAAGTTTTAAAGATTTAGTGTAACTGATAGTCCTAAGTGCACTGCAACACTGACATTTTCCCGCTGTGGGACGAATAAAAGTTCTCTTATTCTCATAACAGTTGGATATATAAAAATAAATTGTGATATATCTTATGATTAAAGCTGGGGTACCTAACTTAAACTTAAACATAAAATCTGTGTGATGAGTTTGGTCACTAGTTTTCACATTCATGTTTTTTTTTGGCCATCTTTGGATCACCTTTTCCGGCTAAACAGAGAGGACCAACCACTCAGCCAATCAGAAGTCAGCTTTAAGTCACATTCTCACAATTATGCAGAAAATACAGTTGTTTTTGGTATGATCGGTGTAATGTGGTCTGATTTCTGTTGGGACAAAAGTCAGGCACCCCAGCTTTAAATTGCCTCTCTTTCTTTCTCTGATTTTGCAGCTAATATTTCAAACAAAGGCCTGTCCTCACCCTCATCCTGCCGTTGCGGATCGCAGGGCCGTCCTCTGCCAGCCGCAACACGAACAGGTCCATCTTGTACTCTCTTCCCCCTCGAATACTGAAGCCGAAACCTTTGGAGCTTTTCTCCAGCTCCACTGTGAAGTAGTCATAGTCCTGGAAGCACAGGCACAACTCAGAGTGCAGTACTTGCTCACATGTATGTAAACCGCGCCAGCTGAATGTGAAAATAGAGTTTGGTCCATAAAGGTTTGTCCACATATGACTGTTTAACCTTGTGATGATCAAAGCTAAAGGTAAATATAAGAAGAATACAGCTGAGGAGGCAAACATTCACTCATGTGCACCATAGTTAGCATGTGTACCATAACTGTTAGCTTCCATGACTCATTGACCATTATCTATGCAGGGTTCAAAGAAATATTTTTATTTATTAGAAATGCTCTCTATGATCCTGCTGTTCATGTTTTGAAACTCACTTTGTAAATCCATATGAGCTATATAAGTATTGACCAGATTGCGGGGGAACAATCATTTGTTCTGATTGCGGAATCAGAACAAATGCACATATAAGGAAATTGGCTCCAGCTAGCTAAAGTTCAAATCGGCTTCTTCCGGATTAAGGCAAACACTATGGTTCATAGAGAAAACACTGGCTCAGTCCAGTCCTAGTAAACATTCTAAGGTTTCAGCGATTGTTTTAAATGAAAAAGGTGCACCACGGCTGAAAAGGATTGTGGAATACTGCATTAGAGAAACTGAATCGATCGTTAAAACAAATGTTGAAGGTGAAACTCCAGGACATAGTGTGAATGGGGCTCCACACTGGACCGGGTGGTACCTGTCTGAACTCGGCGGGGATCCCCAGGGGGAACTGCGCCGCTGCGGGGTGGCCTCTGAAGTCCAGCAGGCCGGGGGGGTGCCTGTAGTCCAGGGTGGGGGGCTGGCGGTAGTCGGTGACCGGAGGGTGGCGGTAGTCCACTGGGGGCTGCCTGTAATCAGTGAAGGGCGCATGGCCGAAGTCAGGTTTCACATCCTGCCTGGCCTTAACCTCTGACCTGGGAGTGGAGAATACAGCGTTACAGTGTGGGCACTGGTCTAGGGATAAATAAGTAAATAAAAGATTAAACTTAACTGGTGCATTGTGTTGTTTTATAAATACTACTTATGAGTCTGAGCCTCTTTTTGAACAACACTACAGTCGATGTGGAGAATTCAAATTCAATTACATGTATTTTTGTTTAGCTCTAATTCACAACAGTAGTCATCTCTCTTGAATTTATAAAGTTGTTGATTCGCCAACGACAGATCAGAGAAAATGTAATTCAGAGAAAACAAACACATGGAGCCATTGGTCCATAGGGAGTGGAATGACCAATGTTTATACATGTTCATAAATGTCCCGGATCATCACTGTCCTTAGACCCTCTGTCTGTGTGTGTGTGTGTCTGTGTGTGTGTGTGTGTGTGTGTGTGTGTGTGTGTGTGTGTGTGTGTGTGTGTGTGTGTGTGTGTGTGTGTGTGTGTGTGTGTGTGTGTGTGTGTGTGTGTGTGTGTGTGTGCGCGTGTGTGTGTGCGCGCATAGAAAGCCATCTATACAGGCGGTTATATCAAGGAAAAAGTTAGGAAAAAACATGTTTGCATTTACAAGCACTACATTGTGCCACATTGTGTTCCATTGAATCAGTAATCAGTGAGAAGGTTGTGAAAGCGGTGTCTCAGTATGAAACATATTTGAAAGTGACGGCTGCACTGAAGGGGATTGTTGCAGTTTCAAACCTCTGTGGTCGTGTGGAGGATGACAGAAGTAAAAGAAGTGTAATGAGCAGCTCTACCTGGAGCTCCCAGATTGTGTGGAAGCTCCTCCCTCTTTGTGCAGCTCAGGAGCGACCTCCGCCTCAACTATCCACTGAGACCGAGCGGGGTCTTATGCAACAGAGTGTGTGTGTGTGTGTGTCTGCATGTATTCGTGTCTGTCATGTGTGTGTGTCTCTGTGCGTCTGTCTGTGGGTCTGCGTGCGTATGTCTGTGTGCGTGTGTGTGTCTGTGTGTTCATGTGCGTTTGTGTCTGTTTGCGTGTGTGCGTCTGCGTGTGTCTGTGTGCCTCTATTTGTGTGTGTACCTGCATATCTGTGTGTCTCTGTGCGAGTTGATACAAGTTTGCATTTACAAGCTTGGGACAGCGCAATCTCAATTAAACTGGGCTGATGTAGGAGCGAGAAAGACCGTGATGATCCAGGACATTTACTTTCATGCAGCTTGTATCATGTAATCTAAGTGTGTACAGCTGACAGTCGTCTCATAAACAGTGGACACAGATTCCTCATGGTGGAGTTGACAAACACAGGCAGAAATTTAGATTTTTTTAGGCCATAATGAAGAGATTATGAACGATAACCCAAACACTTTCACCTGTCAAACAAATGTGTTTTCTATTTTAAAATGATTTTTCATGTCCTGCTATCAATGGTACCGCTCCACTGATCCCCTGACTGACCAATCGAGTGTGACACGGCCAGAGCCTCTTTGTGTGTGTGGTCCTCATATGTATGCTTTATTATCTGTTGTGTGTATCCTGTATCTGTTTAGAGTAATAAAATATCCTCTTTTTGTCATCTATTTGGTTTATGCCTAGAATATTAAAGTTAGACCATTTCTCTTGCAACAGAAACCCCTCTTCTGACCCTGAATTGAAGTCTCCTTCCCCCAGTCGTAGCTGTCATAGTCATAGATGCCCCTTTAACATCTGTGACAGCCTGCAGTCTTTTGTGGTGGCTGTGGGCTTTATTCTCTCTGATGCTAAAGTTTTGTATTCTTCTTGGCAAAAAGTTCTTGCAGATGTTGGGACTACCTTACATGAACTGCACCTTTGAGATTTCCCCAGAGCGGCTCAACTATGGTATCATTTAAAAATAGAAAGCACATTTGGCATCGCAAAGCTACGAACAATGAGTGGAAATATGGGCGTATGGCCAAAAAACAAAATCTCTGCTTGTGTGTGTGTGTGTGTGTGTGTGTGTGTGTGTGTGTGTGTGTGTGTGTGCTTTTCAACTGAAGCACAATCATAAGACTTAGAATAAACACTAAACTAAACAATAAAGTCTAAATGAACCTTTTGCTTCTCATATAAGACGCTGAGACACAAGCCTCTTACCTGCCGTCGTGGAGGTACAGCTGGGCAGATGTCGGTGCCCCGGGGCTCTGCTGGCTCCCGACCGGCACGGGCTGGGTCCCCGCAGCGGTGGGGATAGACACCGGGACGCTCTGAGCCGGGATAGTCTGAGGGGGCATCTGCGGGGGCACGGGCTGACCGGGCTGCAGCGTGCCTTGGCTCATTTGGGCTACACTGGGCTGGCTTTGGGGGCTGTGGGTCTGCATCATGGGGCTCTGTTTCTCTGAGCAGGGGCCAGACTGGGACCCTGAAGGGAAGAGCGACACACCAGTCAGTCAAGGGGGTTAGGGACGTGGGAGAATATGGATGTGATGTGAAAGTACTGCAGAGAGAGGATGAGTGAAATCAAAGAATAAACTGTAAAAATACTTTAAAGGAGCAATATGTAAAATTCTGGCCAAATTTGTTACTGCAGCCTCTCCCACTCTCCCTGACTCGAGTTGCCAGATATGGAGACGAATCCAGCGGGGACCATAATGTTTGAATAGAGTTTAACCAACACGTTTTTTCTCAAAGTCCTCCATAGAAATTCTTGTTTTGTGCCTATTTTTGTCATTAATGATGTGAGAATCATAACAATGCCTTTTTTAGTTCTGCGGCCACATGTTACTTTACCAGTGAGAGTTCTGGCAACCCGGATCACAGACTTTCTGATTGGTAAAATGGTGGAGGGCGAGACATTGAAATGAAAACAATAACAACATTTAGGGGCTGTAAATCCAAATATCTCGGCTGAACTACTGTTATCAGCTAAAGAAGTATTTGAAAAGACCTTTTGACCGATTAGAGCCATTAAATGATGACTTGACATGAAAATCTTACATATTGCTACTTTAAAAACAAAAACAATCTGTATGCTTGAAAATAATAAAATAGATTATATTTACAATAATCATTTCAGGTGAATTAGTTATTATTAGAATTATTACCACTCCTCAGCACAGGCACAGTGACATATATTACGCCTTCATTGTACCCTAGTTCCACACACCAAGGTACATCTGTGACAAGTTGGTGCCCTATGAACCAGCTCAGACTCTGTGGAGCACAGGGACTAGCCTCCTACTGGTACCCAGAGTCAGGACTAAACATGGGGAGGCAGCGTTTCAGATTTATGCAGCTGAAATCTAGAACAGTCTTCCTGAAAATGTGAGACAAGCTTCTACTCAGGCAGTTTTCAAATCCAGGTTAAAAACAGCTCTGTTCAGCTGCATACAACTAACAATGACTTTATCTTCACTCTTTTGAATGCACTGTGGCTATTTATGATTTTAATCCCATGTGTGATTTAATTTGTTATGTTTTAATATTTCTTGTGATCTTAATGCGTGTCTTTAATGCCCTGTGGGATTTGTATTTTTTAATGTTTAAGTAGATTTTATGTGGGATTATGATGTTTGCCTGATGTGATGTGGGTTGCCTTGTGTAGGAAAGGCGCTCTACAAATACAAGTTGATTGATTGAAAATGGCAACAGTGGCTCAGTTGGTGGAGCATTGGTCTTCTGGTGGTTCAATCCCCCCCATGAGACCTACTCCAGCGACTCCCATTGATGTCTGTTGTCGTTGTGTCCTTGGGCAAGACGCTTAATCCCCCCGACCCAGAAATAGATGAATAGAGGGAATTAAAACAAATGAATTAATGAAAGAATAAATGTTATAATCTTGATAATTGGCTCACAACTGTAAAAAAAAGAAAAAACCTGGCTTGGCAGATGTCTATTTGCATGTAATGAGTAGTTTCATGTTTTAAGTCAAATTACAAAAATAGGGAACTAACAAACTAATGATACCATATTGTACATTATTACTACTAACCATGTGCAATTCTATAACTACATTATTGCACATGACTATAGATAAGGAATAAGGTGAAAAAGACTTCTCAGAGTTACTAGTTGGTCAGAAAACATTTTGTGACTGAATGTTATTGTTTTGAAGCACAACTGGAGCGGGATGATTGACAGAAGAAACAAAAACTAATCCAAAGCATGACCCCCCCTCAGTTTTACTGTGTGTATCTTTCCATAAACAATTCACGAATATACATTGAGGAAGTTTTATTGGATTATAATTACCTTCAATGAAATGAATCAGTATCAAAACACGAGACCAAATATGTAATTATTGTAACCACACATTTGTGAATCACCAAACTCATGACTTTAATTCTTCCCACACTCATCAAGAGCATTTGACCCAGAATAATATCCTTGTCCAAACCTTATGATGAAATTAAAAAAGGTACAGACATCATCCACTTTAATTTACAGCTATTATTTCTGTTCTTTCCTTTACAATTGAAAGGGAAAGCCAAAAACATGTGGAATAGCAAAACAAACCAACTGTTTCTTTGACATTTGTTCCATCGTATATGCATTTTCTTGTTTCATGCTTGTTCTGCCTTAGACTTGTGTGTGTCCATGTGTTCTTTTAAAAAAAATGAATAATTAAAGATATGAAATAAAGATGCAGACACAGCACAGGAAAGAGTGAGTTTGGGACTAACCGGCGGGCTTACCCTCCTCGGGGATGATGTGCAGGGTGACAGTGAGGCCCGCGTCCTTGATGAGCTTGACGATGTCGGCGTGAGGCATGCTGATGATGGACTGGCCGTTCACTGCCAGGATGCGGTCTCCCACCTTCAGCTTCCCACAGCGGTCTGCAGGGCTGCCCTCGATGATGCGGCCGATTTTGTGAGGCACGGCTAGAACAGGACAGTAAAGTCACACGTCTGCTGTCCTCTGCATTAGTGCTCCTACTGCGGTTACTCGTCCACTGCTCTCAACGTCAGGATTAAAAACCGTGTCGCTGTACACGCATCACGCTTGGCCGACAAAAGTTACCCTTTTCTGAGTCCTCCTGCTTTAATCTTGAAATAATAAATCAAGCTGCTCTGGGAGTTTCTTTTTACAGTACACTTTTTTATGCTTACTTGGGTCGATGAGTTCATTTGCAAAGTATAAGAATACAGAGTATGGGGAAAAAAATCTATTCAAGTTTTTAAGAGTGTTCCTGATTGGTCAAAATAAAATAAAAACCTTGAGGCTCCAACAAATCTTACTGGTTGTAGTTATTTCAAAGGGAGGAACAATTTTAAATAAAGCACTGTTGGAAAATACTTACTGTACATAAAGTATACAATGCACAATGAAGTCTACTCTACATCATTTAAAAAAAACGAAATTAAATTCAGCGTAGCTCCCAAACTGCTTTGGAGAGCTACGCTTTGAAAAACTGACTATGCACATTTTCATCAAAACATCTCTGATTCCTTTAGCAGCCAGGAGAGTGAATGGAAGCGGCTCCACTGTCTGCGCAGTGAGACGGCAAAATAGAATCTGTTTCCCTCAGAAAAAAACACAGAAAGCATCATTTATGCAGCATTTGAACAGTTACCAGCACAAGATGTTCCTGAGACAGGTGCATGCTGCAGTGAGCCAGGCTCTTAAATACTGTTCATTTGTCTAACAACATTTACTTTGGAATTCCTGGATTTTTTCAACATGAATAACATAAGTGAGTCTAAATGTATCCAAATACATACATTTCTACTTTAAGCAGGGCTTTCCCTGTGCTCTTAAAGATGCAGTAAATGATTTATCCAGACGCCATTTTTAAAATACTGTAGGGAAACAGAATCAAAGAGGAACGGACATGATCATTTGCCTGGAGCCTCAAAAAATAAATCTGTGCTCTGATAACGATAGAACGAAACCAATGAAATACGTTCAATCTGAATTAAATTGGGACTAGTTTTTCACTAGTGCTTTGTAAACGTACTCATTAACTATATTCTTACTACTACAGGTGGTAGAAGATGAGCCTCATTTTGTTTTGTATTGTCCACTTTACTTTGAATATCGAAACATTTTATTTGAAAAAGTGAATGCTTCTAACCCAGAGGTTTTTTGGTGCCCTGAGGGAGAAATTATGAACTGGATGTATTGCCATGAAGTTTTTGCCTTTGCTTCTTTTGTTGCTAAAGCCTGGGAGAGGAGACAACAGATTCTGTACCCTGGATAATGCACCAAATTGTAAATCTTTTTCTGTTTTTCATGTCTGTATATGGTCTGTATATGGTCTGTAGCCATCAGATGTTGTTGTTCAGTGTCATATAAGCCCATGTGGGCTGGGCACTTTTGTGCATGACACTTAAATAAATAAATTCAAACTCAAACTCAAACTACAGTCACATTTTCCCCCTAACCTCTGGTCAGGATGTTGTGCACACAGAGGGACAATCAGAACTACAGTCTTTCCCGTTCTCCTCTCTCAGATGTACTTGGCCCCTGACATAAACACGTGTCATCAGAGCAGCGTTCTGGACTCACTGATGACCGCAGCGTTCTCTGGTCTGTTTAGAGAGCTGATGATGACGAAGCCAAAGCCCTCGTTCTCTTTGCGGTGGATGACCACGTCGCTGGTCTGCAGGGCCGCTCCCTCAGGGCCGGGGGTGGATGAGGGGATCCCCACCGCGTGAGCAGCTGCGTGAGCATCACTGCGAGGAGAGCTGTGCTGCGTGGACACAGAGCCAGGACTGCGGCCGTTCACTGGACACGGCTCCCCTGCGGACAAAAGGGCATTCTGTTACTTAAAGCTCAGGTACCTACTTTTCAAAGCACAACACATGGACCTTCCTGCTCTCAAAACAGTTTGGTTCTATCACTGGTTTTCACACCCATGTATTTTTAGATAAAAGTGATAAGACAAAGGACCAACACATATCCGCTCTCTGCCCTGTGTCATTCTTACACTAAAGATCACTGGTTTCTAATAAGATGAAGACAGCAGGTTGTTGTCTGATTTGTTCACAACATTTCAGACTTGATCGAAAAATGTCTTAACGTGTTAATATCAAGTTTAAACAGAAAAGTAAATGCATTTCAAACAATAATAGTATTTTCAAACAATAAACAGAGTGGGTGTAGTTTTTTGTTTCTTTGCTTTCCCTCTGCTGCAGGTGAGGCGTGTCATGTGACCCGCCCCTCGCACACGCCTTTCTGGGAGTCATGATTGAACAGTCTGTTCTCAGCCAAAGACAGCCTCCAATCTGCTCTTTGGAGAAATGCCAGTATTGCAGCATTTATTACACGCAACAGCGCGCTCCTCTGGTTCCCGAAGGGATTTCTGTCAGAGACAAACTTTTGCTGTTTGCATTCAGCAGGAGAAGTGCTGCGCAACATTCTGACTGCGCACATGTTTGTGTTTATTCCCAAAGAGCACAGAGCGATACACGCTTCAATGTCAACGCTGAGACTGGAACAATGGTTCCCAACCTTTTTTGTCCTGTCAGGGCACTAGTACCTCCTGATCTACCTTCATATACCCCAGAGGTCAAACTCAATTGGTCCAGGACCACAACCTTTTTACTGTTTAAGATTTTTCTGAATAAAATAAATATATCCATGGACTGAGCCAAAACTGGACCAAAAGCAAGAAAGGCTATTATTGATAACTGATAGACCAAGTCTATTGGGTGTTAATAATCTAATACATGATATGAATGTTTTCTTGAGAGAATTAGCTTTAACATGATGGCACACATGCTATAGAAGCCCACATCAACCTCTTACTAACTATGTTACTCAGAAATCATTTGAAGTACCCTCTGCAATACCCTTGCGTACCCGTAGAGGTCCCACTGGTTGGGAAGCACTGCTCTTGAGTGCTACAGGTCAAGCACCATAATACAGTTTCATCCATGTCTACCCCATATGACCTTTATAAACTATGGCGATCTCTCCACTTTCCCCAGAGACCTGACACAGTGCGCTCCTCGTCTAGTAAACAGTCACATTCACAGAACAGAACGGTCCTCACCGGGCATGTGCAGCCTCCGTCTGACCGTCAGGCTGACTTGACCGTTGCGAGCCGCCGCGTGCATCAGGTCTATTACGTATTTGTGTGGTTTCCCAGCAACCACGTTCTTATCCACGGAGATGAGCTCGTCCCCAGGCCGCAGTCGTCCATCACGCTCGGCCGGAGTGTTCTCTATTATAGCACCAATCACAATCTGTTCAAGACAATCGATATTAGCAGCATAGATGAAGGAGAGCGGGGTAAATCAGCGCACACAGGACTCAGGATGGTGATAGCACAAGCGCGGCCATCAGAATACACACATTTGTCTTTGTGTCATTACAGTTAGTAGGCCGTTATTCAGACCGAGACTGTGAAGATAATGGTTATGTGTGTATGTGTGTGTGTGTGTGTGTGTGTGTGTGTGTGTGTGTGGAGTAATATGGATATTTACTATGTACATTAAAAGGCCTCGTACCCATTTGCTCCATTAAGCTGAGCCATGTTTGTTATGCCATGTAGCAGTTGGTGTCACAATCACCATTTTCAAATAAAAAAAGTTTAGCGCTCCCTTTATTTAACCAGGAAGGTCCCGCTGAGATGGCAGGGGAGTGCTGGCCCCAGAGAGAGGGGACGGGAGTCATGGGGGACGATTGTACTTGTTTTTAGTGATAGGGTAAACCGTAGCACCCAGAGAAAACCTACGCAGACATGGGGAGAACACAGAAAGGCCTGGAGGTGGAATTGAAACCAGGACCCTCTTACTGTGAAGCACAAGCGCTGACCACTACTGTTTTACATTTTGATATCGTCTTTGTAAATCCAGATAGAAAGCCATAAAAGGATTGACCAATCAGATGACTTCATTTGCAACACGACTGCCCCTGTTTCTGTACAAAGTTAACGCAGTCGGAAAACAAATGCCCATATATGGACAATGCTCAAATTGGCTTCTTCCGCATAAAAAAAAAGCAGTATTGGTGACGTCAGCACCCGGTTTGTCCACTCTTTAGCAAAAATAGCGTTTATTAGCCTAGAGTAATAATTAGGCCACCCTGAATGCGTAAGAAATGTAAACAAAAATCTAAAATGATGACTTTTAATGACAGGTACAGGGCCTTTTTGGGTGAAGAAACATATTAATGATGCTACAGAGTGTGAGGTTAGGTGTGTGAACCAGCCCGTCCCATACGAGCCTTGTCACGGGCGTCCGGACTCACAGCCTGCACCGCTTCGTCTCCCCCCAGGATCCGGAATCCAAATCCAGTCTTTTCCCTCAGCAGGTGCACTTCCACTTCCTCGTACTCGGGACCTGAGGCAAAACACAGGTTCAAACATACTGTCTTATACATATCTTAAAGCTGAACCTCCTCTGTGTGATTGCTTTCCATCTTGTTTTGACATTATGAGTATATATACTACTGTACTATACAAATAAACTGGCCTCGCCTTGCGTTACTTTTCAACCACACAAATATTAACTATGTAAAATATCAAGGTGTGACTCATTCCTCGGTCTCAAAACTCGCACTAGGTTTCACACACAGGTATTTTTAGCCTCTTAGATCAACATATTCAAGAAAGAAAAGTTAAAAATAGAGGACCACCCTCACTCAGCCAATCAGCTCTCAGCTTGGACTGTAATTAACGATTATGTTATATATGATTAGTTGCGACAATAAAAAATCTGTTGTTAGGATCACAAAAGGCCTTGGTTTGTTTTTAATATATATTTAAATTTATTCTGTAGTCATTTCATCTCTGTTGGGAGTCTAAAAAATCTCTTCACAGCATATTTTAATATTTGATAGCATTAAATAGGCAAGGCAAGGCAAGGCAAGTTTATTTATATAGCACAATTCATCCATCCATTTTCTACCCTTTAATCCATTTCTGGGTCAGGGGAGTGGCAATCAGAGATGCCACCCAAGTCTCATAGCACCAGCCCCTCACTGACCCTCTGCAGGTGGTGAGTCCACAGGAGGACGGCTGCTCTCTGAAACAGAACTGTCTTTAACCTGGTTTTAAACATTCTTCAGGAAGACTGTTCCAGATTTTAGCAGCATGAATCTGAAAAGCAGCCTCCCCATGTTTAGTTCTGACTCTGGGCACTAACAGGAGTCCAGTCCCTGTGCTCCTCAGAGTCCGGGCTGGTTTATATGGGACTAACATGTCACTAATATATTTTGGTGCGAGGCCATGGAGAGACTTGTACACAAGCAGAGCTGTTTTGAAGTCTATTCTCTGAGCCACAGGAAGCCAGTGCAGAGACCTGAGGACCGGACTAATGTGGTCGTACTTCCTGGTTCTAGTCAGGACTCAAGCTGCTGCATTTTGAATGTACTGCAGCTGTTTTGCAGCCTGTTTGGACAGACCTGTGAGCAGGCCATTGCAGTAGTCTAACCTACTGGAGACAAATGCATGGATAAGAATCTCCAAGTCTGCTTTAGACACTATGTTTTTGATCCTGGCAATGTTTTTTAGATGGTAAAAAGCTGCTGATGTTACTGATTTGATGTGGCTATTAAAATTTAAGTCTGAGTCCAGTATTACCCCTAGATTTCGGACCTGGTTTGAAGGTTTTAGGGAGAGAGACTGTAGGTGACAGATGACGCACTCTCTTTGTTTCTGGGGACCAAAGACAATCATTTCAGTTTTGTCTGCGTTTAGCTGAAGGAAGTTGTTTTGCATCCACTCACTGATCTGTTGGATACAGTGACGGAGTGAGTCCACTGGTCCATGTTCTCCTGCAGTCAGTGAGACATAGATCTGAGTGTCGTCTGCATAGTTGTGATAGGACACTTTGTTTCTGCGTATTAACTGACCTAACGGCAGCATGTAGAGATTGAACAGAAGAGGTCCCAGGATCGACCCCTGTGGTACTCCACAGGTCAGGGCCATATGATCTGAGACACAGTTTCCAATCTCCACAAAGTACTTCCTGTCTTCAAGGTAAGACCTAAACCAACTTAGGGCGGTGCCAGTCCTCTAGGGTCTGTAAGTGGATCTCATGGTCGATGGTGTCAAAGGCAGCATTCAGATCTAACAAGATTAAGATTGAGCCTTTGCCTATAGTGACTCACAGAGCTCTTTCTTTTTAAAGAGCGACTAAACACCTGTGCACAGCCTTACTCCGCCCACATGAACATTTGAAAAGTTTCTTTTAAAAGGGCGTTGCCTGGAGGACCAAGGGACAAGAAGGGGGGCTTAGAGTTGGGCGTGGTCTGGGCTGTGATTGACAGCTCACTTGTCTCACTAAAAAAAACAGACAGTTGTCATTGCTGCTTAAAGCAATAGTTTACAGACCAGAAAGTCTCATTCCACCCTTGTTTACACACTTAGATAATTGTAAAGCTACACACCTTAACCTAATCACACTCAATAATCTCAGAAATACTCATGTAATTTAATTTTAATCCACTAGATGGCGCCAGAATACTGCAAACTGCAGCTGGGGCGTGTGAGAGTTGGATGGGTTTATATCACTGGCTCTGACAGACTGACATCACACAAAACAACTGATGTCATAGAGAACTTCAGAGCCAATGGAGAGGCCAGAACCAAATTCAAATGTAGTACCACCAAAAAGGTTGAGAGGGCGCCACACAGACGTTTTTTGGCTCAAAAGTGATATTTTATCTAATTTGAACTAAAATGTCAAAAAAATGACCAGGATATGTAGAGAGCACTACAATAAACATATTTATGCAGTTTATGAGTTGAAAAAAGTTGATTTGGTGTTTACCCACTAAACATCCGACGTCCACTCAACCTCCAGATCACGTCAATATCGCGTCGGTCGGTCGTGACCTTTTATTTACGTCCAAACGACGTCTGTGCAAGGTGCGCATCTGGATGTAAAACAATGACCTCCCATATACGTGGATATGACGTTCAATCCCGACCTCCCCTAGACGTCGAAAACAGGTCATCGGCCGACCGACGCAGTACGTCTTGATCTAGCAATACAACGTTGATATGACGTTGAATCTGTACCTCTGTCGCTGCCCTGCTTTATTTACTTGGAATCATCCTCTCTAGTAAGTACACAGTCTGCACAGTTTTTAGATATAGATGTATCATTTCCACATTGAAAAGAGTTGGAGACAGAAAGTCAGTTGTTTTCTCACGTATACGTGGATTTTGTTAAGTATATTTTGTATATTATCTGTATTTTGAATTGCCAGTGCATGAATCTATAATAATAACGGCTGGCACTGCTCAGCTGAAAGGGAGACACCTTTTTTTAGTTTTTAAGTTAAAGTTTAAAATATGATATTGTTTTTCATATTTCAAACTATTTTTAACACATTAGAATTCTTAGGTTAGACTTTCCAACAAAGTATGTGTTAAAAAAGGTTAAGATTCTTGAGTTTTAAAATAATAATTCAATTCTAAAATGTAAAGTTACTGTATATTTCACAATGGTTTATAAACTGCAAAAAGACAACAGTACTTAGTAAACTGAGTTTAAAAACAGGGAGATCAGCTTTACTATTTGGGACACTCCCATCATTTAGACACCTGTGATGTCATCAGTTGGAGTTGAGTTCAGGTGTGGGACCATAGGAGCACACATATGTTACCTGCTGCAGAAAGAGAGTTTAATGTTCATGTATTGCTTTGTTTAATAAATTGATTTAATGTCTTCCCAGGTCTTCAATGTCAGAGACTTTCACTTCTTCTCACTGTGGCTGTTTAAATGAGCCACTACAGTTGTTATTTTTGTTATTGTTAGCTGCAAATATTAAATATCCATTCATCTGCTGGTAGCAAGCTAACTAGCGCTTGCAACTCTATTCAATTTCTTACTTTTTCTTATAAACTTTAAAACCAGCCATATGTTAATTAAAATACATTTACATTTGCTAATGCAGTCAATTATTGTGAAATCCATAGAGTATAATTTCATGATTGTTGCAATAACTAATGTTCTGTGTGTATTCCTAATGTGTCATGTGTGTTTGAGTCTTACAGGTGTCAGACTGTGTTGAAGGTGTTCAAAGGTAAGAATCACACTGTTATAGTACTGTTCAATACTGTTCTGTATTAATATGTTGTTTTTAGAATAAACCATTATTTGGTGTATTCTCTTTGAAAACATCTATCTTTTTCTCAGATTGTTCAGCAACTCACTCAAGATGAGGCAAAAGAGCAACAAGGGGAAAATGCCCCCTCGGAAATGCAACATGTGTAGAGTAATACAGGGTAAGTAGCTTTCAGGGCTCATTTGTGTCCATGTGCAAAACAAATGCACATTTGCAATTGTTTTTTACATGGAATTACTCCAATGACCAAAGCCTTATCCCAAGTTTCTCAGACTGAGTGTCTTCCAGTGTCTCGAGCTAGTGCAGTGCCAAGGTTTGTATCACATGGTGATGGATCGAGTGGTTTGAGGCATTAATAGAAAGTTATGTGTTGTTATATCACTTTGCCACATTATGTTGAAACTAAACATGTTCCACATTTTCAGGTGCTGTGCTTGGACCTTGTGATGAGAGACTGAAGACCAAGAGAGGACACATGTTGGAACCTCAACATTCAATAAATGCATTCTTCTGCCTTTCAGATTGTGTTTTTACATCTGGGGAACCTAGAGTGTAGCTTGTGCCTGTTTTAATACTGATCCAAACATAGGCGCTACAATCATGTTTTTTTACTTTGGCATGAACTGTTCAGTACAGTAGTGTTCATAACACTGTGCCCTGTGTGCTTTAACTTGTACTTTGATGTAGAGAAACATGATTTTTAATGCAGCTCCATTTGCAATAATGACTGATATCCTTCTACTACAGTTGTTCTAATGATTTTTGAATGCTGTGTTTATCGTTTATTGCCCAGAGTCAGAACTAAACATGATAAAGCTGCATTTCAGATTCACAAGGCTAAAATCTGGAACGGTCTTCCTGGAAATGTGAGACAGGCTTCTTCTTTGACAATGTTAAAATCCAGGTTTAAAACACTTCTGTTTCTGCTTCAACTGAGAGATTTTATGAGAGATTTTATTTGTTTCTTTTTAATTTACAGTCAATATTTATAATTGTAATGCCTTGTTTGATTGTTTCTATCTTTTGTTCAGTGCTTTGAGTTTCCTTTTGTTTTGACTGTGCTATACAAATAAACTTGCCTTGCCTATTGCAAAAAGTATGTCTCGACCAGTGAGTGATTCTGCAGAGGTTAAGTATGTCAATAGGACTGTAAATGGACGTCATATAAACGTCAATATTTTGGTCATATAAGACGTCGAGAGGACGTCGGACCCGACCGGTTCTGTACCACATTGCAACCTTGAATGAAGTGGCCGCGACGTCATTTGAACGTCCAGATAACGTCCAGATGACGTTGAAATGACATAGTTTTGACATCTGCTTGCTTAGTGGGAACAACGGAAAACGAACGTCATATGAAGGCAATATTTTGGTCATATAAGACGTTGATAGGACGTCGGACCCGACCGGTTCTGTACCACATTGCAACCTTGAATGAACGTCCAGATGACGTTGAAATGACATCGTTTTGACATCTGCTTGCTTAGTGGGAACGACTGAAAACGAACGTCATATAAACGTCAATATTTTGGTCATATGAGACGTTGATAGGACGTCAGACCCGACCGGTTCCGTACCACATTCAAACCTTGAATTGACGTGCCATCAACGTAACATTTGGAGGTTGAAGTGACGTCGGGAAACGACGTCGAGAAAACTTTCATTCTGCACCCACCAGTGACCTATATTCTACGTCGGACAACGACGTTCAAATTACGTTGATTCAACGTCGGCTTGCTTAGTGGGTAATTGCTCTTTAAGTAAGCACAAAATAACATGTTTTCTAATGAGACAATCGCAGCATGTTGTGGTCTGATTTGTTGTGTGTTGTTTATGACACAAAAAAAGTTGGGTACCCCAGCTTTAAGTGGACTACAAAAGAGGAAGGCTTGCGTGCTCACGTCTGCTCTCGTAAAGGGCCCGGGACTTCTCATACAGGTCGTAGGGGTCCGGTTTGTTGAGGTCGAAGCCTTCTGTGGAGTCCGGCACAGAGGTCCGGTGTTGGGGCTGGTTTGGGAAGGGTGTGCCTGGGGGTAAGACGGGCCCCGACAGGTTGGTCTGCAGGCTCCCGTGCTGGTCCCACTGGTCCGGTAACTACACAGGCATGAAAAAAAAAGCAATTGTTGAAAGAATAGAGGTGGAAAAATGCAACGTATTTTGGGATATACAACAAGCTCATGAGTGATACAGATTTTCACAGACTAAATTTTGAGTAGATTTAAAATACTTTCAGTGGTGATTCAGTGGTTTACAACGCTATTTTAGTTGCGTAACATCAAGGCTTGTAAATGTATCTTTCTGCAAAAATGGCACATTTGTGTCTGTCTTCAAGGTAACAGTAATTCTTTCATGTTGCCTCTCCAGCTGTCAAAATCATAGGAATTTTCTTTTTATGTCATTTTTTGGATATTTGATGTGAACAGACAAAAGGTGAGGCCCTGAAACTTTATGAAAGAAAGTAAAATCCATAACGGGAATAAATCAAATAGAAATATGTCAGAAAAATGTAGTCTTAAAGGTTAATTTAGTATACGGTACTGGGGCCAGTGCTTTTTCTCATTTCTGGAACTGTCAGTCAGACTTTGAAGGTCTAAAAATGCAATCAAACCAGATTTGCTTAATGACTACCTCCAGCTTCAGATGTGGACACATTAGCATTTGTGAAGGCTAACAAAGGCTCGAGTAACCGTGAGCAGTGTCATTAAGGGGCGACATTGACTATGATTTGAACATTTGTGTTTCTTGTGCTGCTCTTTCTGAAATAATTGTGTCTCCTCCTTTTACAAATGATATAATTAAAAAATCTGATGGTAGATACTAGCTTACAGACGGATACTCTTACTGTACTTTCACCAAATACTTATTCAATCTCCTCCTTTTGTGCACTACTACTTTGCAACTTTGCTTTGTGAAGTTTTTGTGAAGCAACAGTACTCTGACTCCATGTATAGGTGACATCACAGTGCACTCTGGGAGATTTGGAAGTTTTAGTATTTTTATCACATGCAGTCGACACAAATACGGACAATACACAACAGAAAAACATGCAGAAAATAACAAAGGGACAGAAGACGATAATAATAAACATAAAATAAGATAAACACAAGAAATACACAAAATAAATACCAATAAAATAAGAAAAAGAAAATAAGTTAAACAGAAATAATTGAAATGAAATGTACCCAAATGAATTTAGAATAAAAATAGTAGCTAAAAGATGCTGCGAGGCAGATCGCACCAACACAAGGAGGTCTCTGACAGACGAGAGACGGAGCACACTCACCTGTTTGGACGCCTTCCATGGAGAGATGTGGCCTGAGGGAGAGAGAGAGAGAGCGCCGTCAGAATCCATATTTACAAAAACACATGTTACAGATTGGAACAAAACTCGGAAAAACCACATAAACGCAAAATGTTTTAACTGCTCCATGTTGGAAGGTGATAATCAAGGGTTTTGGGACATACAACATATCTGGTTATAACTCCACCTTCTGAAAACTATGGGGCCTTTCTGTGTGGAGTTTGCATGTTCTCCCTGTGTCTTCTCTATGTGCTCTGGTTTTACCCTACCGCTAAAAATGTGTACAATATTGATATGAAATTGACTTTCCTGTCACAGTTTTGTTCCAACTTACTTTGGCTCCTTTAAACTGATGCTGAAAAGTATACTCCTCTACCTCAGTAATCAATGTATACTTCCAGATATGAGTGACATAAAGATTGACCAATCAGACGCCTTCATTCGTGAGGAAATCTCCAGTAGGCCTTAGCAACCGCCTTAGCAACAGGTCTTACTGCTCGAAGCTAGAGTTGAGGAAGAAACGGCCATATAAGGAAATTGGCTCCAGCTAGCTTATGTTCAAATTGGCTTCTTCCAGTGACATCAACCTCAGTCAGTCCACTCCTAATATAAAGTCTATGATATTAACTGAACAGACTGAGGATGACTCATTGGAACAGAAAGTCTTGGTGCGTTTGCGAACGTTGCCGAGCCATTTATGAATAAAGGCTTATACTCAACCTTTCCATCAGGGCATTGTCTACCACTCAGTGAGGGATAATAAAGTACCTCCTAAAAGCACATGAAAACAGCCCCATGTCTGTTCTTTATGAGTAATCACAACTGGCAACATGGTTAAAAGCTATTATACTGTTTATCATGGGAACCCACTAGCTATCTACTATCTACTAGGTATCAGACTTTGAGGAGCACAGGGACTGGCCTCCTGCTGGAGCCTGGAGTCAGAGCTAAACATGGGGAGGCAGCATTTGAGATATATGCAGCTAAAATCTCGAACAGTCTTCCTGAAAATGTGACACAGGCTTAAAATCCAGGTTCTGTTTAGCTGCGCATACAACTGAGGGATTTTATCTTCACGCTTTTGAGATTATCTTCACTGTTTTGTGATTATTTATGATTTTAATGCCGTGTGTGATTGTTTTTTTTCTTGTTTTGTTAAGCGCTTTGAGTTGCCTTGTGTATGAACTGTGCGATACAAATAAACTTGCCTTGCCTTACCACAATATTATAATAACAAATAGTGTTTTCTGCTATTTAGTTATTGTCTTTGACCCGCAGGGCTCATCATTACACAAGTAGCGCATTTTAAGTTTTCGCACTATTGATTCAGGCCTAGAAAGTCGATTTTCGCATAATGTCTCTTTTACATTATAATCTAACCTTTCTGCCATCTCTATGGAACTCGCAGTGAAATCTCAAATACAACAACACACTCCACATCCCCTCTTACTTTTTTGCGTCACTATGGAAACAAAAGTCATTATCATCTTCTCTCCTGACGGTGTAAAAACTCCCATGACTTTGTTGTGGTAAACGTGTTAGCTTGTTGCCTTTGTTTTCTGTATAATTACATCATTAGCTGGGGGCATATTTTTATCCTCCCCCTCTGAAATCCTGCACACACCGCATGCTTTCCTCTTCCAGTCATTCTGTATCACTACGTAAGAAGCAGGGAGCACGCCACATCGCTCCAACAATCTCATCAAATCATCTCCCTGGTGCCGGCGCCAAATCAAAGGCGCATGCAGCCGTTATGTATGTTTCCCAGGCCTAAATACACACATCGGGATGAAGAGCGATAACACGCTGAGGAGGATAAGTGCAAATATGCAAGCAGCGCCTTTGCACACGTTCATGGCGGGCACAAAAACAGATTTTTCTGAAGAGCCGTCCCGCAGGCGCTGTTGGTGCGAGCAAGGTCTTAAGAGAAGCCACTGATTCTCTTAAGACCTTGCGAGAAGCCACTGATTTATTATTCAGTTGATGAGCTATCCTTAGAAAAGACTGTTAGAGAAGAAAACGAAAACGAAATGTGGCAATTTGGGGGAAATAAAATGGTTTACGGAGAGTTATGTCTGACGTTTGCAAGTAGTGTTTGGTTAAGAGGAAAAGCTGAAGATTTGGAGATTCAGACTGTGAGGATCTGCAGTCTGCATCATTGATTGTTGTTTTAATGCCGTACAGTTCAACATGTGATATGGTTTGAATCGGCAAGGTTATTTTTTATTATTGTATTATATTAATGTTATAATTTATTTTCTCTTTTCTTTCAGGGTTATTGCTTTTCCTTTACTATTACCCTTACACTTACTACTATTGTATTTATAATTATTATTTCCTGTCATGTATGTGAGAATCTATATATGTGCGTGTATGCATGTATCTACCCTTTAGAATAAATCTATTTTCATCCAGGTAAAAAAATAACAGTTCTGTTTAATCTGTGCATACCACTGACATTTTATATTTTCATCTTTTTTAATGTACTCTGATTATTTATGCCATTTAATGCTATCTTGTTCTGTTCAGCTTTTTGAGTTGCCATAAACTAGTCTTGCCTTGCCCATTTTAATCATATATACATGACAAAAAGGATTTCCACACCTGTATCCCACATTTAAACTAGACAGCACCAGTTGAACTAGAAATATTCCTGAATGAGATGTTTTTTAATCATAATTTTCCATATTTGGACAACGAGCCAAATACCAGATGTATTATATATTTGATTGGGACCACACAGATTAATGAACAATCGCTTAAAAGCTGTGCACAAACTATAAATGTGGCAGATTATAGCAAAATTGAAGTCTGTAGTCTCAAGGACGGCCACACAAGTCACACAATGTATGAATAAAAAAGACAAAACTGTATAATTTTAATATGAGTTAAAAATGAGTGCAGGACGGATTGACTTAAAGGTCATGTTTCAGGTGTTTTTGAAAAATATTAGAGAGCATATATTGAACAGGCAGAAGTTGAACAGGCCTGTTGAAATGCTCTGATATATAATTGTGTTTTAAAATGTCAAAATGCACAATATACAAGAATCCATATATAAAGGTTATGTTTTATTGTCATTTATCAACTGGACTGAGGATGAGTTTAGGGATATGAGAGAGGGAACTCAGACGCCAAACAGCTCCAAATAAATTGGTAAAACTATATTTTTCTTCTCTTGGACCCAACTCCATATGCCACAGGAGAATTTAACCTCTGGTGAAAGTGTTGTGTTGATGAGGACATGGGGAAAACACTCCGCAGACACTATCCTCTGCCAACTTTTGAATCCTTTCACAACGGACAATTATTTTTCAAGTGGATATGAAAAGACGTGAACGCTTAATCACTTTCTGCCTGCTCACTTCCCTGTAGCTGTCCGTGGTGCTGACGCCATTCCTCAATGTGACAGCAGGGGGAGCCGGCGCCGTGGGAGGCTGTCACTAATGTGTTCAGTGGGGAATATAGGAAAGCCCTTAAGGAATCCTAATTTCCAATTCGTTGGAAACTTTTCATGATCGCCGCGCGGCACTATAGCTACCGGCTGAGTGTCCACTCCGATTAGCGGAGGAGCGTCTTCCTCACACACACTTTTAAGACTCATTTAAATGCTAATACTATGCCTCTTCATACAAGCCGACCACTGCTGTGCATGCTGATGATGAGGAGCACAGGGGCACGCGTCCACTCACTCTTTATGTGCCTTTCTCTCCATCTGTCCCTCTGCCTCTGCACAAGTCTTCTCTATTCCTTGATTTCTCAGTTCATCCCCTCCCCTCACTTTCCGTAGTTAATATGTCTCTTAGTGTATGATCAGTTTGATGTTAATAAATGGAGAATATGGACCAAACCTTTCTCTGCATCTGTCCCTCTACTCGCAATTCTTCTCTTTTCCTCTTTTTCTCAGTTCTTCTCATCATTTTTTATCCACGTATCTGTATATGGTTCTCAGAGCACGATCAGTCTGATGTTAGGTGTATATGGACCAAATCTGGCTTAAGATGAGTTTCGACAGGATCAGAAGAGGTTATGAGGACCACGAGGGGTTTGGGTGTATAAATAATATGATGTAATATAATGGCAAGGTCTGTAAAAAGCTTCACGTGTAAATAGACAGCATTTCGCACACGTACTAGAGCTGGCTCGTATAGCACTTAACTCATTAACTGCCATTGACGTATTTGGCTGAGACTGGTGATTTTCTTCAAACTCCCCTCCATTCAACTGGAGATATATTTTTGCTGATGAAAGTAGACAGTCCAGTGTTTCACAATCTGGTTTCATATTTCACACACACAATATTCTGGGGGTCTTAAAAGTCTGTGAAATCATCAAGAACGGTGAGTTAATCTGGACTCCAGTTTACAAATCTTAATATCTTGTTAAGGGCAACAAAACTTTTTCAAATAGTGTGGTTTTACTTTTTTTGAATTTGTCAGGTTATGGTTAGGGTTTGGAGCAGTTGGGTTTAGATATGAGGATCACTTATTGTCATTTATACAATATACAACAAAATTTGAGAGCAAAAAAGTAACTTGCTTGCTCCAGGATGAAATACCTTACAGTTACAGTCATTTAAGTCAGTCCCGAGAACCCGTGGGCGGCACGGTGGCTGAGTGGATAGCACTCTCGCCTCTCAGCAAGAAGGTCCTGGGTTCGAATCCCGGCCGGACCAGGGCCTTTCTGAGTGGAGTTTGCATGTTCTCCCCGTGTCTGCGTAGGTTTCCTCCGGGTACTACGGTTTCCCCTACCACTAAAAATATGTACAATAGGTCTGGCATGCGCCTCCTGTTCGGCGACCCCGCTCCCATCTCTGTGTGGAGTGAGAGGACAAGTGCCCAAAAAATAACACTTGTAAACCGCTTTGTGACTCTGGTCTGTGAAAGGCGGTATATAAATAAAGCTTAAAGCGGCTAAACATGGACTCTGGAGGTTGCGCAGATAGTAATTTTAAAATATATGCAGCCTTACACTTTTGCATAGCTTTTTGTGTGAAATTGTTTGTGGTTTCTTACAGAGTGCTGTGTGTATACTCCAAGGACATCACATAACCGCTAGTATAACATGACAGTTAGCTTTGTTTAAAGTCAAAACTGTTGTGGCTTGAGTGCACCGCAGGGATTCTCTGCTGCTGTATTTTACAGTGTATGCATGACTTTTGACAGCTGCAGCAGCGCTCAGACCTACAACGAACAGGTTTGCTATCACCGCAATTGCACCTCAGCCGTTGTGAGTTCAGGTGGATAGTAAAGGGTATAAAGTGTGTGTGAGGGGTTTTTGAGCCTTACAACGGTTTTTGCTAATTGTAGATTATTTTTAGTACATAATACTTGCGATAAACAAGAGGCTTTGTCTGTAAACATTACAATCAAATGATGATGCTATCTTTTCTAATCTAAATATTGGATTTCACACTGTGTAGACAGCGTGTACTCACTCTAGCGCTCGTCTGTCTGGCTCTGCAGTGGTCAGTGTTTGGCAGACTGGTCCGACAGACTCGCCCGTTGTGACCTGGCGCCCGCTTAGGGTTCCACCTGACCAGACTCTTCCACATCACCCTGTGCTCTCATTGGTGGGTGCTAAACGCTCCCAGTTTGCAGTTGGCTTATATTCAAACACAAGGCCACAAGCGCATATACTTGAGCTCCCGTGTGGAACTCTCTGCAGTAGGATAATAACAATAAAAATAATAACTAAAAAAAGGCATTCGTTTTATAAAGCTCCTTTCTGGGCACTCAAAGACGCTAAAGGGGGCAGGAAGAGGTGGTACTGGGTCTGGGTCAGTCACAGGAATGAATTTGGCCCCCCTCGGTCACCCCGCGGGGAGGAGATGGAAGGGGTTTGAAATATGGATGCCCAATTTTGTTAAAACATTTTTCCGATCAACATTTTTTTCATTATTTGGTTAAAAAGTAGGATTCTGTTGCACATTTGTGATGTATTAACATAATACAGCAGATACATTTTGGAATAGTCTAATTTATAATAGTCGAACCCACACCAGCTAACACTACAAGATAAGGTAAAATAGAAATTTGAATATTTTTGCAACATGAGTGAAGCTATGATTTTTTTTTAAAAAGGGACAGTTTTATACGACTGCATTATGTGTTTTATGTGCACGTGTGGCTGCAGTGACATAGCTCTGTCGATACCTTTGTGATCCAGCAGAGGGCAGAGACGGGCACTGCAGCCTCACCACTACAGCACTTTCAGACCGCAGCTCTGAGACTACAACAATTAAGACAGTATTAGCAGTAAAACATGCCAATGCTAATGCTACATGGTCTGGAGGAGTTTACTGTCCTCCGTGTACTCAGGAGAGATTCACTGGTCACACTGGCAGTCTTTAATCAATCTCCCTTGGTCTATAACTACTTCATCAATGCGCATCTACAGAGTCCCCACTTACGCAGTCGGTCAGAAATGCAGCACATACCAACTGACTACGGCTGAACTCTGTTAATCTCACAAACATATTGATTACAAATTCAATAACCTTTGTGATTAGTGTGCCCTAAAGGGTTAATTTGATCACCAGGCGGTTTGAGTCTCAACAGAATGATTGATCAACTCAAAATGATAAAATCCCATGTCAATGTTTATCAGAACCTTTCAATATTTCATTTTTGATATGATGGTTAAAGTTGTAAGTCTAAACTTTTTATCTCTCCCAGGCGGGGAGGGGGGTGCAGTCCATGAGTCCAGGCCGGCAGCGACCAGTTCCTCTGCTTTCTCTGACAAGGACATGTACTGTACACTCACAGAAAAGTCAAAAATCTAAATAAAAAGTCAAAACTACAATTATAAATCATCACTTGGTGTCATTGCCTTCTTAACACAAAGTAAGAAAGTAAGAAGTAAAAAATAAATATTGAAGCACAAAACCAGTGCCTATGGTAGAAGGCTGTTACTGGCTTTGATGTGAAGAGGTTAGATTGTGACTAAGGTTATGTGCATATCGAACAAGCAACCCTTGAACTGCAACAAGTTGATTCTTTTGTAAAGACCGGAGTAGTTTCACGTGATGTTCTTGTGACATGTCTTGCTAACTGTTTTACATTGTTTTTGGCGCCGTCTTCCTACCACCAGAGACAGGAAAACAGCGCCATCTGTAGTCCAACTTCTCCAGGACAGAATTCCAATTGTGTGAGAGTAAAGAAGCCCCCTCATCCCGGTTTAAATTCCGGGGGCACGTCTAAGAATTTGTATTGCTTCTTTGATCCAGCCTCAGTGTTGGCTCTCCTCAGCCCACTTCCTCCCAGTCCATAATGTGGTCTCTTTTGCAGTGGTCTGCAATGGCCATTTTACTTTGTGTTTCTTTGCTTATGTGAAAAAAAAACGCAGACTAGACACATCACAAAACCAGGGAAACTGTGCAAGGTACAAAACAGTGGTATTAAAATTATTAATGATGGTAATATAGTTGTAGAACCTATCAGAAGAACACTTGAGCTGAGCAATTCCATCTCTACACAGGTGGCTGATGCAGCGGGGACAGCGGGAAAGGAAAACGACATGGCTCTGGCAACAATTCAGAAACTTTTGAAACATCTGCTCTATTAAAATCCTCTTAACCTGTCATTTCTGCTGTTTTATATTTTGATTTATTCTCTCATTCAAGGTTAGGTTGAAAAGAATGTGTGGGCGGCAGATGAACAGAGGCAAAGCTTTCGTGTGTCTAAATGGACAAGTTTAGATGTGTGATGGTAGTGGAGAATTGGGCAAAGAGGCAAAGTCAGTTTGGAATTATTTCACAACTGCTCACAACTGCTGAAGTACGCTGCTGCAGCTTTCAAAAGCCGTGCATACACTGTAAAAAACAGCTGCAGAGGACCCCGCACTGAGGGGCAGGAGCAGGACTGATGGCTATGGTAAGACTCCAGTAGTCCCACGAGACTCCTCTGAACTAATCACCAAAAGTTTTCTTCTGACTTTAGATAAACTTAACTGTCATATAATACCAGCCGTTATGATGTTGTGAGAAGCACGCTGTAAAAAAAGGTGAACTGCTTTATAGCGAGGGACAACTGGTACACGCAAATGCAAACTGGGGGATGGAGACTTCTAATCAGGCTCTTGATGAAATGAAAATGAAAAAAACACATTTATTTGGGTATTTAAATATTCAAGCACAACTATATGTGTTCGTCCTTAATCTAATAATAATAATAATAATTATTATTATTATTATTATATTATAATTATAGAGCACTTTAAAAACAACACAGTTGACCAAAGTGCTGAACACAAGTAAAAACACAATATAATATAGAAACATATGCAAGAATACAAATTGCACAGAAAGTCAACCCACTGAGTTAAAAGCCAAAGTAAAAAGATGAGTCTTAAGAAGCGACTTAAAAACAGGAAGTGAGTCCGTCAGTCTAATATGCAGAGGCAGACCATTCCACAGTCTGGGGGCTGCTGCTGCAAAAGCCCGATCCCCTCTCGACTTCTTTCTGGTCTTAGGCACCACTAAGAGAGCCTGGTCTGCTGATCTTAGAGCCCGTGACGGAGTGTGGGGCACAAGCAGATCAGTCAGATACTGAGGGGCCAAACCACGCAAACATTTTAACACAAATAACAGAATCTTAAAATCAATACGAAGGTGCACAGGGAGCCAGTGAAGAGAACAAAGAATAAGGTGATGTGGTCAAATTTGCGCGTTCCAGATAAGAGTCTGGCAGCAGCATTTTGGATTAATTGAAGGCGTGAAAGTGAGGTTTTACTGAGTCCGGTATGGAGGGAATTGCAGTAATCTAAACGAGAGGTAATAAAAGCATGGATTAAAATTTCAAAGTTATGACGAGATAAAAACGATTTGACTTTGGCAAGTCGCCTCAGTTGAAAAAAGCTGGTCTTCACAACAGCACTGATTTGGGAATCCAGTCCCAAAATCTGTTTATAGATTGTAGATATAAGATGATGAAATGTTACAGGACTTTTCTAAACGTCCTAAAACGCTGCAGTATTTTGAGTCTGTCCCAAAATAGTAAATCTTGAATTGTCAGTTATCATAATTAGCACGTCTGACTCTCGCTCTCATGGCGGGTCCACTTGACTTCTATGGTGTGAGGCTCTCATATACAGACACTGTCATCTTTCCCTGCACAGAATCTATTGAAATAATCCAAGAAATATTGAGCACTAAACATTTCAAGCTGTGGATTCTAACTTTTCTTCAGTTTCTTTCTTTCCGGTCAGAAACAGGTACATGTTGTTTATCGAGTGTGAGTCACTTTCTGAGGCTTTGAGCTGAGAGCTGATTGGCTGCTGCAGGGTAAATCTCTCAGATGATATGACATAGAAACAAGATTATTTCAAATATATAATTCCTCTGCTACAGTTTGAAAAAAAGATTCCTAAACTTTAAAGGGGACATGAATGGGCTTCTAACTGAGTTGCATACAGTTTGAATAATCTTTGAGTGCTTCTTATCGACCACCACCACCCACTGCTTTCTCTATTAGCAATTATTTGGGAAATTAAGACTTTGAATGTTTTTGTTCAATATTTGGTGCCTGTAAACATATCAGCGCATAATTTAGCGCATAGGCCCATTTGTATTCATTATTTGTGGTGAAGAGGAAACTGAAAACGCTCTTGATTTACCGCTCAATCCACAATCCGACTCTCAGCTTTAGGTAATGACAGAAAAGGCGAGAACACGCATACCAACGACCCAAATTAGTTTTTAAGTTTGGTCGGGCGCTCCCTTAGAGATAGGGTGAGGAGCTTGGTCACACAGGAGGAGCTCAGAGTAGAGCCACTGCTTCTCCCCGTGAAGAGGAGCCAGTTGAAGATCTTTTTGGAATGCTTCCTGGATGCCTCTCTGGGGAGATGTTCTAGGCATGTCTCAGGGGACCAGGGGAAGACCCACGACAGGGACTTTTCTTTCTTTCTTCTTTCTTTATTAATTTATTTCAGGCAATGGCAAAAGTGAGAAAACGAGGTAATTAAAAGCAATTAAGTAATATAAATAATATAAAGCAAAAAACAAAACAGACAAGCACAATAAAAAAACAAAAAAACAGTGTAAACAAAAAATGTATAAACAAAAATCTATGGTTTAACATGGCCATATATTTCTGCCTGAAAAGGAGTGGGAGGAAGAAAAAACTTATTTAATCCCACCCCTATATCCCCATTTCAGTGATTAAACGATCAACTTCACTGTTACAGTTCAAGCCAGTATCATACCAGAGTGGCGTTATCACGGGCAACAAGGACATTTACATTGTAACAACAGTTACCAATAATGGTAATAGAAAATATACCAACAATGGTAATAGAAAATATACCAACAATGGTAATGAACAAAAAAAAGAAAAAAACAACAATAGCAAGATTCTATATACTAACAAGGTAATGGAACATTGAGCACATGTTACACTATGAGACAGAGAAAATCTGATTAAATTAAAGACCCTCATCTCTATATTGTAACCAGACCTTATGTTTATAGAACAGTTTAAATCGATGAATAGTTTTACAATGCTTATGTTGTGAGTCCAGTTTATTCCAAAGTTTTACTCCACATACTGACAGACAAAAACATTTACGAGTGGTTTTTGATCTTGGCAGTGAAAAATATCCAAAACCCCTCAAGTTATGAGCTCGCTCAGGAGTCGTAAAGAAACGCTGCAGGTTAGACGGTAATAATTTGTTGAATGCTTTATACAAGACTATTGATGTATTATATTTAACAAGATCATCAAACTTTAGCAGCTTTGACTGAGTAAAAAGATTATGAGTATGTTCCAGAAAACCAACCTTATGGATGATCCGCACTGCTCTTTTCTGTAATATGATGAGAGGATGTAGTGTGTTGTGGTAAGTGTTACCCCAGACCTCAACACAATACGTCAGGTATGGAAGAACCAGGCTGCAGTATAATGTACGGAGTGCATTTCCATTTAGGTATAGTTTTGCTTTGTTAATAATTGAGAGGCTTTTGGAAATTTTGGTTTTTATGTGTCTGACGTGGGGTTTCCATGACAACTTGCTATCAATTTTTACTCCCAAAAACTTAATTTCACTTACCATTTCAATTTGGATATCATTAATACTTATTCTCGATTCAGACGTTAGGTTGCGATTCCCAAACATCATCATCTTAGTTTTATTTACATTCAAGGATAATTTATTTGCATCCATCCACTTTTTTATTTGATGTAGTTCCTTGTTTACGGAGATTACAAGCTCATTATAATCATCACCACTGTATAGAATAGTTGTGTCGTCAGCAAATAGAATTAGTTTTAGTACTTTAGATGTATTAAAAATGTCATTCATATATATGTTAAACAGTTTAGGACCCAATACTGACCCCTGGGGGACACCGCAAGTAATGCCAACCGTGTCTGAAAAATACTGACCCATTTTAACAAACTGTACCCTCCCTGTTAAGTAACTTTTGATCCATTCCCCAGCCAGTCCTCTAATTCCGTATCTTTCCATCTTTTTTAGTAGTATTGAGTGGTTAATGGTGTCAAAAGCCTTTTGAAGATCAACAAAAATACCAACTGTATACTTTTTCTGCTCTAATGCATTTGAGATGTCTTCAATTGCTTCAATTACTGCCATTGATGTTGTTCTTTTGGATCTGAAACCATACTGACCTTCATTTATTATATGATGTTTCTCCAGAAACTTTTCAAGTCGTGAATTGAAAAGCTTCTCGAGAATCTTTGAAAACTGAGGCAATAGAGAGATGGGTCTGTAATTGGAAAATTCATGTTTGTTTCCATTTTTGAACAGTGGAATTACTTTCGCAATTTTCATTTTATTTGGAAAAGAACCGGTCTGGAATGATAAATTACAGATGTAAGTTAGGGGTTTAACAATATTCAGAATAACTTTTTTAATCACGGTCATATTGATATCATGGCAGTCAGTGGACGACTTACTTTTACATGTCTGTACGATTTGTGTTACTTCCTGCTCATTTGTTGCTGAGAGGAAGAACGACCAAGAATTTTGTTTAATAGGGGATTCTGTAACTTCATTGTCTTGAATATCAGCAGCTAATTTAGACCCAATATTTGCAAAGTAATCATTAAACTTATTTACTATATTTCTAATATTATAATCTTCACCATTTTCAAGAACAAAATGATCAGGATATGTTAACTTTGAATGTCCTTGTTTGATTAGGCTATTCAAAGTATCCCAAGTTCCTTTCATATTATTTTTATTTTCATACAGTTTGTTTTCATAGTATAACCGTTTACTTGTTCTTATGATATCCGTTAATTTATTTTTGTATTTCTTATATCTTTGTTCCACTTCTGCTGTTTTAACTTTGAGAAACATTCTGTAGAGATTGTTTTTCTTTTTACAGGCATTAAGTATTCCTTTTGTAATCCAAGGGCTTTGTTTACATTTTTCCTTTATGAAATATTCCTTTACCGGGCAGTGCTTATCATGCAATGAAGTAAAGATGTCTAAAAAGGTACAATAAGCACTGTCCACATCTGGTTCGTTGTAAACCTTGGTCCAATCCTGGAGCAACAGACTGTTGTTTAGGGTGAGGATTGTTTCATCAGTGATTATACGTTTAAATATTTTTGCTGTATTGTCCTGAGTTTTTTTTAGATTACAATCGTACAGAGTAAATATAGGTAAGTGGTCAGTGATGTCACATACCAAAAGTCCACTGCTGATTTTATTCCCGATTATGTTTGTAAAGATATTGTCAATGATGGTGGCACTGTGTGATGTTATTCTGCTTGGTTTTGTTATAGTTGGATATAGAGAAAGGCTGTACATGGTGTCAATGAAGTCATCAACAGTTTTTAACTTGGTCGGATTAAGCAAATTGATATTAAAGTCACCACAAATAAATATGTTTTTTTGATTGACAGAAGAAAACAGTTTACCCATCCACTCATTAAAGCTGTCTATGCTCGAACCAGGTGTCCGATATATACAGCTCATGAAGATATTAGTCTTTTTCTCATTTAGTATTTCCACTGTTAAACATTCAAACAAGCCATCCACAGCTACTGACATATTTTTTACAACATAAAATGTTATTGATTTGTGGATGTATATGGCAACACCACCTCCTGTTTTGTTTGTTCTGTTTGTGTATCTTAGTTCATAATCATCGAGAAAAAATATATTATCTTTGTGCTCATTGAACCAGGTTTCAGTTATTGCAATGATACTAAATGGATGAGTAAATTGCTTCAAGTAATCTTTTATGGCTTCAAAGTTAGAGTACATGCTTCGACTGTTAAAATGTATGATTGACAGGTTGTTTTCTGATTTTACATTGTTTACATATTGATCTTGGGTGAAATAAGTGCAATTGTGAGAAATTGAAGAGAGAAAGTTATTGTCCGGGTCTATATCACTGTCTGTCTCTGTTGTGGTGTGCTCATGGTACTCACACGTCTCCAGGTCCGTTTGCTGATATTGTAGGGTTGACTGTAACATGTCCATGTCCATATTTGATGCAGTCTGTGTTCTCGGCTTGGGCATTGTGATGATGGAGAATGACGCAAGTTAATTTGAGAATTGTTGATACTGGTCTAGGTCTTCCATCTTCCTTATCACCAAGACTTTTGCGCTTTCTGGTGGGCCATTTAATTTAATGAAGATTTTACAGTTTGTTACCCAGGTTTGTTGAATTCGGCCTTGTTTTTTTCAATTGTCGTGCGATTCTTGCCATGTCTGCGTTCTTCTTTGTCAGGTGCTCGTTTATGAATACATTTGTGCCTTTGAGTTTGCGTCCGTCTTGGGACTGTCTCTCATCTGGACTGGGAAACGTGGATATTGAGGATCAACATTGGATCCAAAATCTCTTTCTGGGGTCTTGAGTAGAGGGTGCTAAATAATGAATTCAAATTATACATATGTTTTTGAACGTTATGACTTTAGCAACAGATAAAATATGAATTATTGTAATGAACAGAGGGTATGATAAAAGCCTATACTTTTAACTGAACCGTATTGTATCAAACCATATCTAGATATGGTGACTCTGAAAGATACACAGCCAAAAGGCCAAAGCGATTCCAATATTTAAGCTTAAATTAGCCTTTGACAAAAAAGGATAGAGCAAGATAGGGAAAAGAGTCTCAGTAGGTAGACCAAAATGATCATGGTTTGTTTTCTCTAGCTTCTTCTTTAACAGAAGATGGTAAAAGTTAAAAAGAATAGTTGCCCTCATATAACTGCCTGCTGAAATCTCCTCCACGCAGGATTTCTCGTGCAGCATATGTTCCCTTGGATTTGCCTTGGAGCGGACACTAAATGAGCGTGCTGGGGGCTAACAACAGGAGGAAGGATATGAGACGCTGGAGCTGGTGGCGGTGCAGATGGTCACCATGCTTTACCACAGCCGGTCTGGCTCCACACGCCTTTGGGTTTGTCAAAAGAAACATGCTAGTTGATTTGGTTTGATTATTTTCCTCGTCACAATCCAACTCATGATGGTGAGTATAATGTGTTAATTAGATCTCCTCCGAAACTGAAAAGGCCGAGAGCAATTGCCCTTGTTAAAAGCTCCAGCAACCTCTGGTATAATCTGTGTGCAGTTCATATAGTCACACAATCATAAATGTCATTTTTTTCACCTCAGTTCTACCCGGGGACATAACCTTTAAAATTGAGATTGTTGGACTATAAGCCGCTAGATTTACGCAGCTAAAATCTGAAACTGTCTTTGTGAAAATGTGAAACGGATCTATATTTTGACAATGTTTAAATCCAGGTTAAAAGATTAAAATCCTTTATTTTATCCTAGATCCTTTATTTGTCCTACAGTGCGGAAATGTCAGTAAAAACAGCTCTTTTTAGCTGTGCATAAAACTGAAAGTGTTCTGCAATTTTTAATCCGTACAATGTATTCATTTGTAAGATTGTTTCGGTTTTATCTATAATCTTGTTTTGTTAAGCACTTTGAGTTTCCTTGTGTATGAACTGTGCAATACAAATAAACTCAAGCTCTTATCATCTTGCGGACTAATATAGTGATGCAGCTAATGTATGTATTTGACGTTTGTTAGAGCACCCCCTGGTGTGCAGAAAAGGATACAACACAACTCCATCTCAATCGTTAATCTTCTTTGTGTTTATGTGAACAGTGGAAAGCCAATCCGAGCAAGTGCAGGGATGTGATTAGGGCTGTTGTCAAACCAGAAAATATGGACTTACTACTGTGACTCTATCCAAGTTTTAGTCGGAATTTTATTGACAAAACAGACTGCATTTACCAGAGTACTTTGATTAAGTCACGTGTCAAAAGTGTTGTTTTGCTCCATCAGGTGTTGGTAAGTGTTACATTACAACATGAAAACCAGTGACTTATGTTCAAGTGCATGTATGTGGACAAAAAACACTTTCTTTTCAAATGTAGCTGTGGTTGTTTATTTACTGGTGCGATTAATAGTCCAGCACTGTTGTTGTCTTCCCTTGCCATTTACACCCACAAAGCTGCCATTTCTCTCCCTTCAGTCCTCTGACTACCAGCACCTAGTACATCCCCGGGTTTTTCTTACTTAGTAATATGAGGAGGATCCACCCGCATGTCGCTGTCGTTTTTGCTTCAAGGGAAAAATATATATTCACATCACAATTTTGTCTGTGGAGGAGCAGTGCTATTGATGTGAGTATGTTTTCCTGACTCACCGACAGAGGGGGCGGGGTTTGTGAAATAACGGGCTAAGTGGTTGAGGGAGACTGAAGGTGGATACTGTGTTAGCTCAAGATTTCATTTGAACTGTACACTTGATAAAAAGGCCCAGAGGCCATAGAGGATCATAAAGTACAGTATCAGGTTAAAGACGCTATAACAGAAAGCTCCGGTATGAATAACGGTATCTTAAATAAGAGAACGCATTCAGACTCATACATATTACAACACAAGTAGCTGTACACTGGAATACAAGTGGAAAGAGGTGTAGAAAAGATCAGGCCCTCCCAAATATTATTACTCTTAATGTACATATAAATGTGAATGTGTGCAAGGTTCTTAACTGTATAAAGTTATGTAAATCAAATACATCTATATTTGTGCAATAAAAATCCCAGTGGAATCCATGGTAACCCTGGCTGTCTATCACTTTCCAAGTGTGGCACAGGCACATCCTCTGCCTCCTAATCCCCTCTAAGCCTCACCTGTCCCCCCTCTCTGGATCAGCAGGGTGGCCTCCGCTCCCACAGGACACTCCTTCAGCAGCTCCACCACACGGTTGTGCCCGGCTGCGGCCACAGGCTGCTGGTTCACCTCCAGGATCAGGTCTCCTTCAATCAGGTTTGACGCTCCCTGTGGCGCCCCAGGCTCCAACACCTGCGCCACAGTGACCTACACATTAGACAGACTCAGAATACTTAAAACGTCCACACGACACACAAGCACAACATTAAATACAAACACAGAACTCACCAACTATTGTGACAAGAACCAGTGCTGAAAGAGTGCAACATGCGTAATATATAAGATTGTCTCATGGGTCATCTGTCTGTGAATGGAACATTAACATATGCTGTGGTTGAAACTTATTTTTTGTATAAAATAGTTTCAGTGGACATGAGACAGAGAAGTGCTGAGCTTCTCGTGTTAGAGAGAGAGCCTCTATTTCACAGGTTTAGAGTTAAAAGCATCACAGAGAGTTCACAAATACAGAAGATTAGATTAAATAGATCATAATAGGTCTATTATGACAAAAGATAATGTCAATATACAATTTAAAAGAAATGTAAAATTGTGGAATTATGTTGAAAAGAATGATATACTGTATGTTATACTTGATCTTCAATTGCACCACATTTCTCAAATTTCTGCACAGGTGCAATAACTAAGAAAATAACTAAGAAGCAAAACAAGATAAGAATACCCAATTCCAACATATATATTTGGATTAGGTACAGGTGTCATACTGGACATTACTGTTGTACGACCCGCTCACTCTTACAGAACACATTTACATTCTGTCTCGTCGTGTCTCGAGGGGCGGGACAGAGTTGCTCTGTCTCTAAGTCATAATTAGTGACATAAGAGAAGAGTGCTCACCTGCTTGACCCGCTGACCCGTGGGACTGTCTGCGATGGTGAAGCCGAAGCCCTCAGACCCCTTCACCATGGTCACGGTGAGCAGCTCTGTGGGCTGCACGGTCACCCCGGCCCCCACGGTGGTCCCTCCTGAGCCCATGGAGCCTGTGTCTTCGTGGGGGGTGACGGCTGAGCCTGGGGTGGTGGGGGGCAGCGAGGAGCCGTCCAGATGAGTGTCCCCCGGGTGAGGGGTGCCGGCCAGGCTCTGAGAGGGCAGCTGGGAGCTCAGAGACAGGTACTCCAAGTAAGGGTCATAACTGGTGCGTCCGTTCACCACCAGGGGGCGATGTTCCAGGCCGATAGGGGTCAGAGACGTGCCTGCTGCAGCGTTAGGGTCCTCTGGGTCAAAGGGCAGGGGGTAGCCCCGGCAGAGCACCAGGGTAACGCTCTGACCAATGGGCACAGACTGGAACAGTTTGACCACGTCTGCATGAGTGGTGCCCAGCACACAGATGTCGTTTATGTACACGATCACGTCACCTGCACACACACACACACACAGGAAATATATTATATATATATATATATATATATATATATACTGTATATACACATCAAATGTGAGGAAAGGGTCTTATTTTTTAGTGAAAGGATTTCTTATTCATCTGAGTCCTGTTGCAAAAAGACCTTTAGGAACTTTGAACATAATACCTATTGCGAAGACTAGGGACCAAATCAGCTGCTTTTGAGTCTTGCGAGATTTCATTGATTTTAACAAATGTTATGAATCATTAGAAGTTACTGCCTCCACTCACAACTTTAGCCTAACCTGTTGTTTTACAATCCACACATCTATGATGGAGAACTGTGACATTCACTTTTTTATTTTTCATATTTCCAAATAAATAAAACATATATGATGATTTATCTTAGTTACAAAATAATTAGCAATTTAAGTTCCATATAGTGTGTTATATTTTGTGGTATATGTATGATGAAAATAAACGTAATTGTTCATGTTAGTTAGCTCCGGCTGAAAGATAAGTTGAACTTATCTTTACAACTTTCCCTCACAAATGAAAACTGCAAAAGTGATCCCCATATTCAAATCCGGAGACAAACACTGTTTCACCAATTATGGGCCAATCTCCCTTCTACCTCAGTTTTCCAAAATATTAGAACAATTATTTGATACAAGACTCCGTGGGTTTATTGAAAGACATAATTTATTGTCTGATAGTCAATATGGGTTTAGGGAAAATAGATCTACATCACTTGCTCTTATTGACTTAGTCAAGGAGATAACAAATGGAATCAAAAAAAAAATTTTAATTGGAATTTTTATTGATCTTCAAAAAGCGTTTGATACCATTGATCATGATATCTTGATTAACAAACTGGAGGCCTATGGTATAAGGGGATTGGCAAATAAATGGTTTCAGAGCTACCTGAGAGAGAAACGGCAGATTGTTCAGATCGATCAACACAAATCGAGTTGTAGGGACATACCCTGTGGAGTACCACAAGGTTCAATACTGGGACCAACTTTATTTATATTGTACATTAATGAAATATGCAAAACATTGAAGTTGATGAAATTCATTCTCTTTGCTGATGACACGGCTATTACATGTCCAGGTGACGATTTGGAGCAACTTTTGTCTACAGTAACTGTGGAATTGAACAAAGTAAAAACATGGTTTAACAGTAATAAATGATCACTAAATTTAAAAAAGACCAAAATTATGCGCTTTGGCAATCGTAAAAGTAATATTCCAGTCAGAATAATAATTGATGATACACCAATTGAGAAAGTCAAACAAAATGCTTTCTTAGGAGTTATTATAGATGATAAAATCAATTGGAAACCCCACAAAAGTTACCTGAGAACAAAGGTTGCTAAATGTGTGGGAATGATGAAGCGAGCGAGTCCTTCACTGAACACAAATGCCCTACTCCTGTTGTATCATTAATTCATCATGTCATATTTATTTTATTGTATTGAAGTTTGGGGAAACTGTGACAAGTCTCACTTACAGCCTTTATTCACTTTGCAAAAGAAGGCTATTAGGATTGTATCTAATGTTCATATAGACATCATTCACACCCATTATTTTTAGACTTGGGACAACTTAAACTTCAAGACTTGATTCAATTTAAAACTGCTCAAATAATGTTCAGGGCATCGCAAAACTCTCTCCCACCGAGTTTGCAAACGCTGTTCCATGATAGAGATGCTCACCACCAGTATCAACTAAGAGGAAACAAACAACTGTTCTTACCTAAATTTAGAACGACTTTAAAATCAATGTGTATCTCCGTGTGTGGAGTTACTCTGTGGAACAGTCTATCTGATGAAATTAAAATGTGTTCAAACCTAATGCTATTTAAAAGAGTGTTTAAAAAAGAAATAGTGAAGAAGTACAAGGAGGAAAGAGATTGATGCCCTCAGCACTGAGCAGTTGGAGGAGAGAGGTGTATGGTCGGGGAGTGTTTGGGCCTGTGTGTGTGTGTGTGTGTGTGTGTGTGTGTGTGTGTGTGTGTGTGTGTGTGTGTGTGAGTGAGTGAGTTGTCTTGTCTTATACCATTGGTGGTAGTTACTGTATTGTTGTTACTGTATGCACTTTACAGTAAACATTTGTATAATGTGATTGTGCATTTACCCAGTATGTATTGTTTCTGTCTTATTGTTTGTCCTGTGTCTGGGTGAGGGGGGTTTGGATTAATATAAGCATTTTGCTTCCTCCAACCCCTTTTCAATCCCTGTACGTGTTTTTGCTTTTGTTTTCTTGTTTCCTGTAAAATGATGTGTGCAGGTTTTGACTGTCTTGACATTATGTTCAAGTAGAACTCTGGTATTAAGTTATAACTATTATTAGTCCTGGACACTTTGTGTTAACCCTTTAGTGGTGCCAGGGATCCATCTTTTATCAGTTTCACATCACATTTCTGAAAGAACTCGAATGCATTATGGCTTAATATCATATTTTTAAGGGATTTTTCCTTTTATTTTAGGTTTAATTGTTTAAACCTTAATATATATTTCATTCTAAGGGGACAATTAGCAGAGACCACTTCCTTCATGTATGATTCCAGCCTGTCTATTAATACCCTGAGTCCCACTGGTCACTGGTGGAGGGAGAAGCCATCATATCAGTATAGTGTCACTGGAGGCTGTGGCCAGTGGACGTGTGAGACAGTGAGGTGAGAGCTGACATCCATCTGCTGCACACTGGTGTCCACAGAGACCAACTTATGTTTAGCACTGACAGAACAGTGCCCGTGTCCAAAATAGACTTTTCCTTCAAACTCTTGACAACTGCAGACAGCCTGTTATAACAGCATGTGAGCACGTCTGTCTGCTTGTACTTTTGTAACACACTCAATCTTTGTACTTGAAGCTGGAGCATAAATTCAACATTACATTTCTTATACCAATAAGACATTTCCAGCTGGTAACACCTGCTTAGAACGTCTATTATGTGTGGACTAAGTGAATTTACAAATATAAACACCAGGATCACAGAGAACGCTAAACCACAGTTTTATAAGCCCAAAATGGTGAGTGTGAAGCAAACCGTTTCTGAGCTAGAGGAGAAAACCGATCGAGCTAGGGGGGTTAGCATTGTCCATTTGTATTCAGTCTATGGTCAACTGTTAGCTAATTCTAACTAACTCTAACTGGGTGTCATGGTGTGGGTTTTATTTTTGTATTTTTGTTTTATTTTGACATTGTTCTCTCTGGTTTGGTTTTAGTTGTACTTCCTGTCCTGTTTGCCCCTGTCTTGATTGTCTGCCCCGCCCTGATGTGTTTCACCTGTGTCTGTGTCTATATGTACCCTGTGCTTCTCTCCC